>JAYKKG010000043.1:0-124155 GCA_036507285.1 Trichosanthes cucumerina | reverse complement strand
CACGAGTGGGATCGTCTTGTTTCTTAAAACTTGTTCTTTTCTGTCGAGGATTTTAACTGCATCCTCTGCGTAACTTATGTCTTTTTCAGCTCAACGGGTTGTGCTTGTAGCACATGTGTCAGATCTGGAATATACTTTCTCAACATGGACACATGAAAAACATTAGGTACTCAAGATAGTTCTGCTGGCAATTCTAGTCTGTAGGCTGCTGGCCCAACTTGTCCTGTTACTTGATAAGGACCAATATATCTAGGGCTTAGTTTACCTTTCTTTCCAAAACTTGATCTCCGACTTGGAATTCTAAGTCCTTTCGCTGCTTAACTGCATAACTCTTCTGACGGTCTTGTGCTACCTTCTGATTCTCTCTGATTACGTTAATACTATCTGTCGTAACTTGTACCAACTTAGGACCGATTAGCTTCCGCTCTCCTAGTTCATTCCAATATACGAGCGTTCTACACGGTCTTTTATCTAGAGCTTCAAATGGTGTCATGTCAAAACTAGACTGATAATTGTTATTGTAAGCAAATTCCATAAGTGATAGGTGTGTATCTCAACTTCCCTTAACTTGAAAGACACATGCTTGCAACATGTCTTCTAGGTGCGGATGGTCCTCTCGGTGACCATCAATCTCGAGAATGGGCTGTTGTACTAAAACTCGGCTTTGTCCCCATAGCCTTCCTTGAACTAGGCCAAAACTTAGAAGTAAATCTCGGATCTCTATACTGAAACTATGGATCTGAGGCACTCGTATTGTTTCACAATCTGCCGACGCATAGCTTAGCTAGTGATTAAGCGTGAACATCATTTATGTCGGTACAAACCGTGTTGTCTTAGTGAGTCTATCCACCATTACCCAAGTACCATCATGTCCATTTGAAGTACGTGGTAATCTAAGCAGAAAACCATAATAATCGCTCCCATTCCATTCAGACACTAGCAATGGGTTAAGGAGTCCTTTTTATTCATCTAAGCTGGTTTAACTTGGCGGCCATTAAACATCTATCACATAATCAACTATCTCCCTTCATCCCGGTCACCAATAAGTCTCATTCAAGGTTTTACACATCTTGGTGCTTCCTGGATGCATAGCGTAGCTGAACTGTGAGCTTCTTCTAGAATAGCATTCTTAAGCTCACTAACACTCAGAACGCATAGTCTTCCTTGTTTCTCTGTGGCTCAAAATCGATCTCATTTTAAATTTTGCTTCTTGGCTTTATTTGGACTTTCTAAACATCTTTTGCAAGTTACTATTCTCTGATTGTCTTCTCACAATCTATTATGAGTGAAGGCACGATCTGAAATTAAACTAAAAGACCCTCAGAATTCTCTGCAGATTACAAGCGCCTCTAGAATCCTTAGAGTACTTAAAAATGTTGCTCGAATACCACACAAGGTATCCCTAGGAAGTCTTCACTTCCTGCTCAATGCATCTGCTACCACATTCACCTTACCAGGATGGTATTCTATGGTACAACCGTAATCTTTAATCTGTTCTAACTATCTTCTATGCCTCATAATAAACTTTCTTTGATCAAATATATATACTTCAGACTCTTATGGTCTGTAAAAATATGACACCTCTCACCAAACAAGTAATGTTTCTAGATCTTCAGTGCTAGAACAATTGCTGCTACCTCAAGATCATGGGTAGGGTAATTACATTCATGCTTTTTCAATTGTCTTGATGCATAAGCTATTACTTTACCCTCTTGCATGAGCACACAACCCAAACCTTGCCTCGAAGCATCACAGTAAATTACATACTCTTTTCCTGTTACAGGAAGTGTCAGAATAAGTGTTGTAACTAATCTCTTTTTCAGCTCTTGAAAACTTTGTTCACACTTATCTGATTATTCAAACTTAGCATTCTTTCTTGTTATAACTGTTAAGGGTAATACTAATCGTGAGAAATTCTCAACAAATCATCTGCAGTATCCTGCCAAGCCTAGGACACTACGTTACCTCATCGTACTAATAAGCGTCTCTCCCGATTGACTACAACTTAAACTTTATTTGGATCCACACTAACATCATTTGCTGAGGCAACATGCCCCAAAAACATTACCTGGTTCAACCAAAACTCACATTTGGTGAATTTAGCATACAATTGTTTATCTCGTAGTGTTTGCAGAATAATACTCATGTGTTTCTCGTAGGCTTTCCTGTCAACTGAGTAAACTAGTATATCATCAATAAATACTATTATAAACTGATCCAAATCTTTGGTGGAAAACTCATCCATGGGGCCCATGAAAACTGCTAGTGCATTGTTAAACCGAACGGCATTACTAGAAACTCATAATGCCCGTACCTGGTTCTGAATGCTTTGTCTTAGGAATATCGATTCCCTTACCTTTAACGATGGTATCCTCGATCTCAAGTCAATCTTAGAAAACACCGATGCTCCTCGTAAATGGTCAAACAAGTCATCAATACGGGGTAAAGGATACTTGTTACGTATCGTGACTTTGTTCAACGTCTGTAATCAATGCATAATCTAAGAGTACCATCTTTCTTCTTTACAAATAACACTGGAGCTCCCCAGGGTGATACACTAGGTCTGATGTATCCCTTATCAACTAGTCCTTGTAACTGCATCTTTAGCTCCCTGATCTCACTTGGAGCCATTCTATACGGCACTTGCGAAATAGGTGTCATTCATGGTAACAGTTCAATGGTGAACTCAACTTCCCTATCAGGTGGCAATCCTGATAGATCTGCTAGAAAACAACAAGAAAATTCATTCACAACAAGAACATTTTCTTGTTTTAGCTTTTCTTCCTGCACCTCAACTACATGTGCAAGAAACGTCGTGCAACCTTCCTCAATAACCACGAGCTTTGAATCTTTGGGAAACAAACTCGTAGGGATAGTCTTTCTTTCATCCCATAAAACCACTTCAGCTAATCCTGGTTCCTTGAAAACAACTTCCTTTATATGGCAATCTCTGGAAGCATAATGAGTAAATAGGAAATCCATTCCTAGGATTGCATCTAACACCTGCAACTCTAGTGGAAGAAGATCCACTTAACACATTGAGACCTTCAACTAAGACCTCACAATTCCGCATCACTGAATTGACTAATAAAGCATCACCAACTGGAGTGTATATAACTAACCTTTTACATACAGGTTCTAGCTTCCCATTCAACTTAGTCAAGAACATACTAAAAACAAAGAAATGTGTAGCACCTTGTTCTATCAAGACAAGTGCAGGTACATTTCAAATAGTAATTGTACCAATAATCATATCTGGTGCATCCTCAGCCTCTTGCTGAGTCATAACCTAGACCTTTCCGTGTTGCTTAGGCCTCCCTACAACTCTCTTTAGTCTAACACCACTTTGGTGCCTTCTCTTGCGCCTCAGAAACTCTCGGTTTTGCTCTATCATCTTGGACTCAACTCCTAGTCCCTCTGTGCGGCGCATCCATAGGCGTGGACAATCCCTCTTGACATGTCACAGTTGTCAAGATCTGATAGCATGTACCAACACTCACAAGACAATGATCTTGATGATTCTTGCAACAGAGATCACACATGGAGTTTTCCTTGTTATCTTCGGCATAGACTCTTGCCTCTCTTTGCGGTCTTCTTTGCTAATCAAACAAACTAATTAGGTTCTTTTAACTCTGCCTCGATAGGCACTACCCACAATCACACGCTCGATGCACGTTACTTGACTACTAGCTTGCTCCTTAAAGTCATATTGACTTGAAACATTTACTCCAAGTGTGAACCTCCATTTGCTCACGACCTTGGAATCGCTTGTTGTCGAAGCCTTCACAACTAGGCTTCACTCATCGACTTCTCCTCTGCTATATACTCGCTCAACACGTGGAGCGGTCTCTACCACCTGCGAGAAGTCGGTCCACTTAGCAATGGGTCATGGCGGCGGGTGCGTATCTCGTGTCGTAACCCTCTTTCAATTCGTCGACACACTGTGCGCTCTTGGATGCCACAATCACATCAACATACCGCGACAACTCGGTATATCTTTTCTCATACTCGACCCATTGAAAGTGTCTCTTGTTTTAGTTCTAAGAATTCATCCCTCTTTGCCTCTCTGATGCGTGCTAGGGTAATATTTATTTTTAAGTATACCTCTCAAAAGTTTGCCAGTGTGAAAATACGTGCATCACTACAAGCTGGCTAACATCGATTTCCATCATTCTTCTACCTTCTTTAGCAGGCAAGAATGTGGCCAACTTAACATTTCGCTCCTCGAGCAACTCATAACATCAAAACATTTATCAAGCTTAATCATTAAACCTCGACTTCAGTGGATCTTTGGAACCCTCGAACACTGTGGCTCCTAATTCTTTTTGGTAATCTATTATATATGTCTTATCTGGATTACTTAGCCCTGCTACCTATGGCTTATCTACCTCCTGTGAGGAATTAGCATCTTTGCAGTTCGGCCCTCATCCCGAACTCTCGGGGCACTAGATCTCCACCGAGATTGATCTTGGGTAGGATTACTGCGTCCGTCCCGATCTTGCTGCATCGCGTGCTGCTAGTACGTGGTGGCATGACTTCTATAACATATTAACATACTAGACATGTAATGAGTACTCAACTCAAACGCACAATTCTAGACTTGTGTTCACATTCTAGTCCTGACTGGACTTACTCTTGTCCTTACTTGGACCATGCTCTGCTAGTTCTATTGAACTAACTTAATAACTTGCTATTTACTTTTCAGTTTCTTCTAGAGCTAACTTGCTCTGTCTCATTCCCATGGAAGCTAACTGCTCTGATACCAAGTTGTCACACCCCCTCCCGAACCACATGCTAACTTAGCCCTTTGAGATTTGGCATGAAGCCAACAGACATTGTTACCTCTTAACAATACCTGCTGACATTACTTTACCTGGAAACAAACTATGTTCGCATATGGAACACTTTAAACTTAACACAGCGGAATCTGGACATCTATAAGACGTACATGAGGAGAAACTCTTCTTAAGTCTCTCTTGGAAACTAAGATGAGCAAGAACATCAGAACCACAAACAGTCCAAACCACTAATTAAGCAACCACAACCTCTAAAGCACATACTAATATAACTACATAGTTCTCTTAAAATAATTTACAGACATATGGACTTGCTAAACCACACCAGCCACGTACAAAATATCAACATGTGAAGCTTCAGACTATGGCGGGTTCTCGAGCACCGGAGCTCGATCTCTACTAAAAAGTGGGAAAAACAACGAAAGAATGAGCTATAAAGCTCGAGTGAGTGACTTGAGTTTAAAAGAAAGCTATTAACTCGTAAATCATATCACCTGGCCATCTATGAGCATATGCATCTGTAATCAAGCGTTTAAAGTAATCGTGTAATCATTATAGCTTTTCATGAAAACAAGCAAGACACCATTAAAATCTCGTAAGGCATGTAAATGATATAAACTCTTTTTAAAACATGTCACAATCGTTGTGTAGAGCACGCCAAGATACACCAACGTTTATTCTACGATGTAGTGGGGCCCGCCAAAGACTCCCATCGTCTTTGTCGTAGTGGGGCCCGCCAAAGACTCACGAGCAATGGCTATCATCACGAGTACACTCAACGTCGACAACGAGATAAGACTGTGTGCACACGGTACTACATAGCCTCGGGCTCAATATCTCAGAAGATCACATGAAAACATTTGAACATGCCAGCTTATCTTTTTCTTTCATAAAACTCAAGCTTACTTAGCTTGTTCCTAAAACTGGAAATCTTTAAAACATACTTGCTAGTACATGCTTGCTTGAAATCATCACATTTTCATAAGTTTTGGCAACCATTGGACATATGCTCATGTATAAACTTAATAAAGACTTTTAGGCTCATCATGAACACTTTAAAACATTTCTAAGAAATCATGAATGCTCATAAACAAGTGTTCAAGAAAACAATAAACATCTAAACCATTTCGTTTTAGCAAAACCTTGCATTTCATAAGCATAATACAAGCCTATAAACCATTTTCAAGGTTCGTTTTGTCACTCACAGTGTTAGAACTAGAGTCTTGACCCGAACACTCGACTTATTTGCTCTTGGCCTGTCAAACAAACCAAATTCAACCATTAGAACCTCGAGCTCATGCTTTTTAACCTTAAACTTACAAGAAAACACACTTTCAAAAATTCCAGCATTTAACAGATTTTATGCCCTGTATTCAGATACTCATAACTTCTTCTTTACTTATCCAAAAATAATGTACTTTATACCAAACTCTTCCTTTTTGAACCCTCTAAAACTCTTATGAAGACATGAAAATGAGATTCCCAATAGATTGGTTCAGAAATACCTCGAAAGCTCCTTTCCCCGGAACCAACTTCTGCTATTCCAGATTCGAATTTCTGCTGCAACCCGAAACTTGACCTGCTATTTACAACATCTTCCAGTCATTTTCTATTCACGATTTCTTCATAAAAGTTGTAGGAAATTCGATAAGCTTTCCAACCATACCTAATAGAGCTTCTGATTCCAATTCTACAGGTCAGTACAACCAAAACATCAGAGACTTCTCGGATTTGACAGTAAATCCTGTGTTCTGTCTTCCTCTTCATAAATCAGTGGCTTAGGGTCCGAATTTGCTCGAGCATCCTTCACGAATTTTGTTCCAATATGAGTTAACTTGCACGAAACAAAATTTCAGCTCTTACCTCTTTCTGTGGAGCTCGAGATGAACCAAATAGCAGAACATGGCAGAGTGATTACCTTGCTGTCATACTAATTTGCTTGAGTTCTCTCCCTCTCTTCTTCAATTTCCAGCTGAAACCCTCTTCTTCTTCTTCCTTTAAGCTTCTCTCATGGAAACCCTTGCTGCTCCTTGTTGAAAATGAGAAGGAAATCGATGGAATGGCTTAACTTAAAAAAGAAAACCAAGGTGGGATCCACCACCCACTTTCCTTTTCCCTTTTTCTCTTTTTCTTTTTCCTTTTCTTTTTCTTTCCTTTATCCCTTCCTTCCATTTCTTTTCTTTTCTTTTCTTTTCTTAACAAAACAAAGCAAACTTAGTATATTAAACATTGTTTCATTTCCTTTCCTTCTTTTGTCTTAAAAGCAATCCAAACCAAAATGGTTTAAACTTTCCTTCCTTGTTTTCCTTTTACCTTTCACTTCATTTCTTTCCTTTGTAAAACAAGGAAAAACCAAGTTTTAAGCATTCATTTCTTTCTTTCTTTTGTTGTTTGATAATAAGGAGGTTCCAAAGAAAGATCTTGGGTTTACAGAATCGGTCTACAACAAGTAAGTTATTCTTCTTGTTGTAAATTTTTTTCATGTTTAGCCTAGATCTAATAGGTAGATCGATTTTAATAAGCATGTTGCATGATGATACCATGACGATTCGATCGTCTTCCGCTGTGCGGGGATTCTCATTCCCTTTAGTTCGTGGAGATGACATGTGAGTGAGGATATCCTATGTAATGAGAGTACATAAGACCGGGCCACGAAATAGTAATCCCTAGCTGTAACTCTGTTGACTAGATAGGTTTCTATTTCACTAGGATGACCTAGGCAACTTGATTTCAATCCTGAGCAGGTTAGAAACTCGTGTTCGCGAGGGATTGTCCTTTGTCTAGTATGGGTGAGAGTGGCCAGATTCGCCGACTCAATATGCCTACCTTCTTGAGGATAAGACCGAGTGAGCGGCTGGGAACTTAACTTACCAAGATGGAATTCACTCCTTCCCGCCTACTAGGGTAAGTAAAGGAATGTTCCCTTAAGTGGTGTCTTTGGGACTTGAACAAAGAGCCCAACCCTCTCATTGGCCCGAGAGGGACTCTGTTTGTTGGTCGGACCACAAAGAATTGTTCATTAGAGGAGCATTGGTACTTAAGGCACGAGATGTAACCCAGGGGTAAAACGGTAATTTGACCCAGCTGGTGTTACGATCATTCGTGAAGGATCGACTTGTTATTATTGGTCAATATCCATGGACACATAAATATATATGCAGTGAGAAAAGTGTAGCTGTGGGACTTTAGTTGAGTGTTCCCGTAGTTAACGAATGTTGGTTGGGAGGTTAATGAGATTAACCAAGCAATCTCGTATCGTTGGAGCTTCTGATCTGTAGGTCTATTAGGTCCATCTTCTAGCTCATAAAGGGTTCTTAGATCATTTGATTTTGAAATGTTCAAATTCATTAGGGAATATATTTAATGTAATTAGATGCGATGTAATATATAGTTTTGGAACTATATATTATAAATTTAATGTGAATATTATTCATATTAAATTATATGAGAGAATTGAATATTTGAAATTGTTGAAATATTATATAAAATGTGAATGTGATTCACATTTGAAAACTATAGTTGAAATTTAATGTGCACTGGATGTACATTAAAACTATAGGTTAAATGGGTGATATGATTAAATGAGATTTAATCCAAATGAAATATATGATATTTAATTTGTATTATTTTAATAATAAAATAATGGAATGTGTCATCCAGACACGTTCCCACTACCCCTCTTGCAGTTTGATCGATCAACAAAATTGCTCAAGCAATTGGAGAATTGCTCTCTCTCTCTCACTCTCACATTCCCAAACCTTTTTCCAATTGTTGGATTTCCTTCCCACAAAGGAATATCTCAGAGTTCAGAGATATATGAGGTGCTCACTGTTGGTGGTGTTTTGTTGGTGAAAAATAGATAAATTTTGAAGTTCCTGAGTTGCTGAACTTCGGAGCAAGGAGTTGTTGTTCTGTGAAACTACAAAGGTGTTGTTGCCAAATTTTGGACAGAAGACCACACCTGTCCTCCACGTGACAATGACGGTAAATTTGTAATTCTTTGGGGAAGAACGTAGCCTGCAAGACAAGGAAAACCTTGACACCGGTGTGGTGTAGACCACACAAGCTCTGATGCTTAAGTCAGAGAGGGTTCGTGAGAGAATTCGGGAAGAGTTTATGTTTAGGTTACTAGAATTGACTTACCCCACTCTCCTCTCTTGGGAGAGTTTAAATAGCCTTAATCTAGGGTTCTTTCTGGGTTTTCGTGGCCTACTAGGCAAAGGAAAGATTGAAAGTGGGTTCAATGTAGGCTTGTGGGTCGCGTGGGATCGATGCAAGGCCTAGGGGTCGGCCTTGCATCTGGTCGGCCTCGGTCGAGGCCGACCACGGGCTTGGACCTCGACCCAAACCCGAATCTATCTTCGTGTCACCGGGCGAGGGTAGAGCCCAAAGGAGAGGGGCTCTATCCTGGTCGGCCTCGGCCTGTGCCGAGGCCGACCACGTGCTTGGGCTGGAGCTGAAGCGCGCCTTCTCGTCCTTTCTCATCTGGATTCTTTTCCTATTCGATTTCGACCCGTTATTGACTCCATATTGGGCTTTTAATCCCATTTGCCCCTCTGCTACGACAATTCACCCAACTCATTTTCGTTGGTCCGATTTTACCCACAACATTAGCCCCCACTCCCTAGTTAGGGTTCAAGATTAGAAACTTGTGAATTAATCATTTGGAGCTTGACTTGGGAGTACCTTATTGAAATTCTTCGAGTTACTGTTGGCATTTCGTGGATTGTTCACTCTGGTGGATATATTATATCCCCTAATGTGTTAATTTTTCCAGGTATTTTAATGTAGATTTCAGGATCTCGTCATGCTTACCTTGCATTTCGATTTTCCTGGTTAAATTTCTTCGGAGTCATTTTTGGACATTTCGAGGGTTGCCTAGAATTCTCCCTAGTTTATGCTGTCCATCCTTATGAGGATATTCAGTCTTACTAGGGGTCAATTTTCCCATTTTCCATTGGGATTCTACGCCACCGTCCTGCTTATTTCGCATTTCGAATGTTCCCTTTCGGATTGAATTTTTATTCTAATGCGCTTACCATGCGCCTTAGACTATCCCTCACGTGGGAGTTTAGGGCTCCAAGGTATTCCTTGGATCATCCCAAGATTGTTTTTTCATGGGGTTTAGGTTCTCATCCAGATTCACGACTTCTGTCGCTCTCTTGGAGAGATATTTGGCAACTCAATAGCAATGTAGCTTCATGTTTTCCGTGAACCTTTCCAGACGTATGTCGCTTTATTTTGGATAGGGATCGAATGGGAGCAGGATGATTGTTTACTAGGGAGATGGAGATAAGAGGGAAGAAACATCTGGGCATGTTTGGCACGTGCTTGGTCCGACGCCCCAGACCGGTTCAAGTTGTCGGCCTTGGCCTCGGTCAAATAGGCCTGGTCGGCCTCGGCCGATCTAGTCGACCTCGGTCGGTCTGGTCAGCCAGTCCCTCTGCTCCGCCTCCTCTGTGTTTTTGTTTATGTATCGTTTGAATTATGTGACTAAAAATCATATAGTTTTTGCTTTTCAGATATGCCTCCACGAACTTTCTCCCTGTTTGAGGCTAATAAACAGAAAAGAAGGAAAAGAGCCTCAAGTGAAGTTGGGCCTTCGCAGGTAGAAGAAACGAATCCTTCTATGGGTGGTGCTTCGATGTTTCATCCTTCACATCCCCCTCCTCAGCCTTTGGGAGCGAGTACTCGTCGTACTAGGAGGGACATCTCTTCTCATGAAGAGGCTCCTTCAGACTCTCCCATTCAATTCTCACTCTCCCATTCAATCTTCTGAGGGTTACTCTTGTGCGAGCAACGACATGGAGCTTCTGGAGCAAAGCTTTTCACTTTGGAGGGGAATTATATTGGTCAAGACCAACCTTTGGGTTTCAGTGGATCTGATCCTAGCGGGGGTTGTAGAATGAATCCAAGATCTTCGCCATGTGTGCCTCTCCATTCACATATTTTCCTTTTTTTTTTCTTGTTTTCTCACCATTAACTCTTTTATTGATTCTTTTCTAGGGTTTTGGTTGTCTTACCATGTCCGCAATTGCAGTGGCTGAGAAAATCACCTCTCTTCAACAAACCAAAGTGTTCCCGAGTTGAGTTGGTTCAAGCTTAGGCAAGTGTGAACCAAGCTAATCGCCTCTTGGCTAAAGTTAGAATAGACCTTGATTCCACCAAAATTGAGCTCGAATCGATCCGTGCTCAACTTAACGAAGCCAAAGCTCATTTAGCCAATGCTTAATACTTGCCAAGAGAACTTAAGAAGACTCACGAGTTCATTGCCATGCAGGATTAGATCTTTGAACCTGGACATGAATGGACCATGAGACGCTTTTCCAAACATCATAAGGGTGTAAGCTGTGAGGTCATTCGAGAAGATTATGCTTCTTTCAATAATGATCCTCTAGCTTTTCTGACTCAGATGATTCCAATGGTAGCGGAGGCGCTAACGTGAATGAGGACTGATTTCTTATGTATTTCCTTTTTATTTATTTCTTTATCTCAATGTAAGACTCTTTGTTTGTAAGGTTAATGAGAATGTATTTTCTGTCTATCATCTTTGTTCATCTTGACTATATTTTTAAAGAGGTCAACTCCGATGAAAAGAATTACATGGCCTTGCAAACGAAGAGTTTATGTTTCCCCAATATGGAGTCATAGCGGGCCGAAATCGAATAGGAACATAATTCATATGAGAAAGGACGAGAAAGTGCGCTTGGGCTCTAGCCCAAGCGCGTGGTCGGCCTCGGCACAGTCGTGGCCGACCAGGATAGAGCCCCTCTCTTGTGGTCTCTACCGTCGCCCGTTGACACGAAGATAGATTCGGGTTTGGGCCGAGGCCCAAGCCCGTGGTCGGCCTCGACGGAGGCCGACCAAATGCAAGGCCGACCCCTAGGCCTTGCATCGATCCCACGCGACCCACAAGCTTACATTAAACCCACTTTCGATCTTTCCTTTGCCTAGTAGGCCACGAAAACCCAGAAAGAACCCTAGATGAAGGCTATCTAAACTATCCCAAGAGAGGAGAGATGGGTAAGTCAATTCTAGTCACCTAAACATAAACTCTTCCCGAATTCTCTCACGAACCCTCTCTGACTTAAGCATCGGAGCTTGTGTGGTCTACACCACACCTGTCCGGTTTTCCTTGTCTTATAGGCTACGTTCTTCCCCAAAGAATTACAAATTTGTCGTCGTTGTCACGTGGAGGACAGGTGTGTTCTGCTATCTAAAATTTGGCAACAATAGTTGGCGCCGTCTGTGGGGACGTCAACGCTTGCTTGGAGAATCTCGTACTTGAGTCAATCCTCCTACTAAAAGATGAGTAGAACTTTGGGAAATTTGCATAGCAACGGAGATGGAGATGATTCTGACCAGGATGACCACCCCCGACGGACTAGGGAGACTTCTCCTCCTCGGCCTCGTATTGGCATAGGCCGACAAGACGACGAGGTGGCCGAACTAAAGGAGAAAGTCTACAAGATGGATAAGTGCTTGTGGGAGATCTTGGAGAAGCACGACCAACAAAGCAATCAGAAAAAGGAAGAACCACCTCTTATGCAAGATCCACGAAAAGGAAAAGCAAAGGTTGTTGAAGGGACAGGAGAATCCAAATCTCAAATCCCGGAAAACACCGATAAGCTGATCCTTGGAGGAAACGATAAGCCTCGTCAACCCTCGGCTAGGAGCAAAACGAGAAGAACAAGCAGAAGCAGAATGAGCAAAAGAAGTAAGTTAAAATCTCTAGTACAAGTAAGCTCGTGTGCCAACAAGCGAGGCCGACCAGGCAGACCAGAAGCGACAACAGAGGAAAGCTTTGAAGCAATAACGTCAGACTTGCGAAATCTTATCGATCAAACACGAAAAGCACGGGTCGAACAGGAGACAGTCGAGGCCGACCCGAGGATGCCCGAGGCTGAGGAGATAGAAGCCGAGGCCGAGGATGGAGGTTCAAAGCCAAACCTCAATGCACAAACCCTAAGTCCTCCCTTGAAGGCTGACATCTTGAGAATGCAGAAAGAATTTGGAGATCTCCAATGGAACCTCCTGAAGGCTCGAGAGGAGGAATCTCGAAGCTTTGATCGAGCAAATCGACCCCCCTTTTGTTGACGAAATCATGGATGGGAAGATTCCTGAAAAATTTAAAGTGCCAACCATCACCCCATACGATGGTAGTTCAGAACCTGTGGAGCACTTAAATACCTACAGGTCCCGCATGGAGTTCCATCGAGCATCAGAGGTAATTAAGTGCAAGCCTCAGATGCACTTGCTCACCATAAAGCAAGGGTCAAAGGAGAGCTAACGAGACTATGTCTCCCGTTTTAACAAAGAAACTCTAGAGGTCGAAGGCTTCACAGATACTACGGCATTAATTGCCATTGTTGCAGGTTTACAAGATAAAGGGTTGTTGAGATCGATCGGGAAGAAGGAACCGACTTCCTATGTTCAGTTCATAAATAGGGCTCAGAAATACATGAGTGCAGAGGAACTGATACGATCAAAGGAAGCACCTTATTGTAAGAGAAGCGACAAATACCCGGATCAAGATAAGACTCGAGATGATTCTCTTCCTGATCGAAGAGGAAGAGAGTTGAGGATCGAGGTCGAGGCCAACAAGATAAAGGCCGAGGCCGACCACATCAAGGCCGAGGCCGACCCTTTGAAAGGTATACACCAACGACGCATCCTCCCGAAAAGATTCTGATGGAAATCCGCCATCTAAACCTAGTGAGATTTCCCGATAGAATGAGAGCCCCATCTTGAAGAAGGGATCAGACAAAATACTGCTCGTTTCACAGAGATCATGGACATGCCACCCATGATTGCTACCAACTTCGAGACGAGATCGAAACCTTAATTAGAGACGAATATTTGAAGGACTATATCCATGATGGAGTTGAGCATGCGCAAAGCGGAGATGGTCGAGGCCGACCGAGGTAGGCCGAGGCCAACAAGATTATGGTCAAGGCCGAACTGGGGAAGGCGCACCACGAGAGATCAGAACGATGTTCGGCGGACCATCGGCAGGCGAATCCAAATAAAAGGAAGGTAATTGCGAGCCGGACACGATCCACATGGCCGAGGTATGTATTCCGTCATCCATGAAATTTCAAACCAAACCATAGAATTCATCGAGGTCGAAGCAAGGGTTATCCATCAATCTCATAATGATGCTTTGGTTGTAACCTAGCTATAGCCAACGTGAAAGTTAGAGAGAGACTTCAAGAGGAGAACCTAACTCCCCGGTTGGATTTGGGGAGAAAGAGTTAATCTGAAGGCAACATCGAACTCCTGTCACCTTTGGGAAGTGCTAAATACAACTACCAAAATGGTTAACTTCTTAGTAGTCGAGTGCACATCAGCTTACAATGCAATCCTTCGAAGGCCAACACTCCATCAACATATCACCAATTACTGAAGTTTCCTACCCTAAATGGAGTTGCCATCAACATATCACCAATTACTGAAGTTTCCTACACTAAATGGAGTTGGAACTGTCAAAGGAGAAGAAAAAACTTCAAGAGAATGCTACTTCACAGCATTGAAAGAGACTAAGAAGTCAACTCGAGAAGAAGACCATAGCCTCAGCTTTGCCGAGGCCGACCATAGAATGGTCGAAGCTGACCTCGACCCAGTGAATTACTAGGGGGCTTTCACTTTTTTTTTTTCATTATTAGGTAGGTTTAATTTCATGTCAAAAACTTATGTATGAATAAGTTATTCGTTATAGGAACTTGGGTTAAAATATAATTAGTGTTAAATCGTTTAAAACTAATTTAGACCTAAGTTTCAATTTCTAATAGGATTAGAAATTAGTCTTACGCAGTATTTTAAATAGTTTAAAATATAGTAGGATTTTAAGACTTTGGTTATAAGGGAACTCTACCGATGAAGTTCTGTCTAAGGCTAGGGGTACTTAAGCTGACGGTTAACGGAACACCTCCTACCTCCGAACTGACCCGAAACCTGAGTTGAATTAACCTTACTTGTATTTTTATCTCTAGGTGATTAAAATGTTTTTTCACCTAGAGATAAGGTTTTAAGACCTAGTTATAATAGTTATAATAGGCATAGACTTAGATAGATTCTTTTAGCCAGAATCCGACTAAGTTAAAACTATACCCTAATCTTAGGAACTTCAGTGGGCGAAAACTAGATGCTCGCATCAAGTTTTCTCTCACGTCCTCAAGAGTTCACACTGTGAGTTCCATGCTCGGCTACGTGGCGTCAATAGGGCTTCCACCTACGGTATGCGTTTGCATGGTTCAATACGAAGGTTAATGAGGGAAGTATCTATAGTAAATGGGAGCAGGACGCGTGTCAAGGTATCCTACGGTCTCCTTCATTAGGTCGCACCGTGAGATTTCTATAGTCCACCTGCTAGGTTGTCCTGGAACAACCAAACCCTACGGAGGGCCTAACTATAGGGATCGGAAAACGGCGAACTCCATAAATGGATAGGGTCTCCTAGGTTGTTTGTCAGCAGTTGTCTTTCTTAATAGTAGCCTATTGGCTCGGAACTATTGGTTCTGAAAATGGTAAGGTCACATTTATGGGATGAGTTAAGTTAGTTAATAAGTCCTTGACCAAACAAACGGTAGCTAAGGACCATTGGGACATGAGATGTTCTAGTAGTGAGAATTGGCTGAGAAAGTCTCAATTCAAGGGAGGAATGACTGACCGCCCAACGGAGGTTTTTGTTCTAAACCCTTGAAGTATCGTTGCACATATTATAAATAATTACTCATGAAAAAATAAATTAGTCATGCATTCAACCGTATTCATATAACTTTTATATAAATAAAATGCATGAACATGCTTATCCTAAGTTGGGAATAATCTAAAGGACATTCATAAAGATAAATTGTTGTAAAACCGAAATAATTTGGCCCCTAAAGTGCAAAAAAAAAAAAAAATAAATTACATTAATTTATTTCATAAAACCGGTCCAAAAACACCTCGAACAGGCCTTGAATAATTTCGAACCGGACAAAAATAATTGAACCAAGCGAACCGGGTCTGCGTTTGCTAGAATGTTCCCCCGCGTTGCAACGTTGAGGCCAGCGTTGCAACGCCCGCTTCGTCGTCTTACGCGTCTGGTATCGGGGTAGCGTTGCAACTCTGAGGGGCAACGTTGCAACGCTGCTGACCCCTTGATCGCCCGCGTCGATAGGGAATGCTGCAGTTGCGAAGCTGTTCTTCAGCGTTGCAACGTTGTTGCTTGGGCAGTACCTTTCTTCCATGCACACAACAACTTCAACTTGCAATTTCTCCTTTGATTCTCAACCTAAATGCTTGAAATTGGTCCCGAACGACTCTTGACTCAATTGTAGACTCAATTTTGAACTTTTTGCCCAAAAAACGCAGGGGCGTTTACATAGTAATTGATCAAAATCAAAGTAAACTAAGGCCAGGACATTCCTAAACAAGTTTTACAGCAAACCAAATGCATTTCCCACCAAATAAATGCAATTTTGTTTCAAAACAAAACAAATCAAGTACTGCTGTGATACAAATTGGTGGAGATCTGATCTCCTTTAGCAGCGAAAACGAGTTTGGGATCTTAATTACTTGATTGTTTTGCTTAAAAAAAACCAGTACATTGACAAAAAGAACAAAACAAGCATGAATTTCTAATCCTATTAGACATGGATTACTTGCATTCAAACATGCTACAAGTTTAACGATTAAACTAATAAAAGAGGGGGAATTATTACCTTTGTAGACTTTCTCCAGCAATTCTTTGCTCCTAGCTTTTCAGCAACACAGGAACTAAACTTCTCTGTTTTCTTCCAACAACACGACACCACCAAAATGGCAAACCTCCTATTCTCTGGATTCCAATTAGATCAACCTTGGTGGGAAGGTAATCCAACAATTGGAATAAGGTTTTGGGAATGTGAGAGTGAGAGAGAGAGAGCAATTCTCCAATTGCTTGTACAATACCGTTAACCGATAGATGCAAAATGCACACCCCCTTCTCATTGTTAAGCTATCGATAGGGAGAAGGAAAGGGATAGTGGGAACGTGTATGGAAGACACGTTCCCTTATTTAATTATTAAAATAATAATAATAATAATAATAAATAAAATTTAATTATTAATTTAAATAATACAAATTAAATATCTTATATTTAATTTGGATTAAATCTCATTTAGTCATATTACCCCTTTAACCTATAGTTTTAATGTACATCCAATGCACATTAAATTTTAACTTATAGTTTTCAAATATAAATCACATTCACATTTAATATAATATTTGAACTCTTTCAAATATTCAATTCTCTGATATAATTTAATATGAATCACATTCACATTAAATTTATAATATATAGTTCCAAAACTATATATTATACTATATCAACATACATTAAGTTTATTCCCTAATGAATTTGAACATCTCAAATTCAAAAGATCTAAGAACCCTTTACGAGCTAGAAGGTGGACCTAATGGACCAACAGATCAGAAGCTCCAACGATACGAGATTGCTCGGTTAATCTCATTAAACTCCCAATCAACATTCGTTAACTGCGGGAATACTCCACTAAAGTCCCACAGTTACACTCTTCTCACTGCAGATATATTTTTGTGTCCATGGATATTGACAAATAGCGACAAGTCAATCCTTAACGAATGTTCGTAACACCAACTGGGTAAAATTATCGTTTTACCCCTGGGTTACATCTTGTGCCTTAAGTACCATTGCTCCTCTAATGAACAATTTGTTTGTGGTCCTACCAAGAAATAGAGTCCCTCTCGGGCCAGTGAGATTGTCGGGCCCTTTGTTCAAGTCCCGGAGACACCACTTAAGGGAACATTCCTCTACTTACCCTAGTAGGCGGGAAGGAGTGAATTCCATCTTGCTAAGTTAAGTCCCCAGCCGCTCACTCGGTCTTGTCCCCAAGAAGGTAGGCATATTGATTCGGCGAATCTGGCCACTCTCACCCATACTAGTCAAAGGACAATCCCTCGCGAACAGGAGTTCGTAACCTGCTCAGGATTGAGATCAGGTTGCCTAGGTCATCCTAGTGAAATAGAAACCTAACTAGACAACGGAGTTACAACTAGAGGTTACTATTTCGTGGTCTGGTCTTATGTAATCTAATTACATAGGATATCCCCACTCACATGTCATCTACACGAACACGTTAGGATCACAGTGTTTGTATCAAATACAAAGTAGACCACATCCATAATTTTACCAGGGTAAGGTACCCAAACCTTATCCCCTAACTATAGACCCTTTATGGTGTATCTCGAACCGATATCCTTTTTATGTACATTACATTCAGTTAAAGATTCATTTAACAGCTTTGGATGTTTAGTTTATTGGATTTAGGGTTTAAATGAAGGCAAACTTGTAGATAACGAACCATAACACTTTATTGAAATAATAACACTTTATTACATTAATTAGAACATAATTACAAACTATGAGTTTTAGGGCATAAATCCGAACATAGGCAAATCTATTTGCCCATTCAAGAAGGTTTCAGAAGGGTTCATCCTCTCGGACTAAGTCCTGTAGCTCATCTTCTTGGCTTAAGAAGACCGAAAAAAATAAAATAGGAGGGAAAGGGAAGACACTTGCTACTAACAAAGGCAAGGGAAAAGCCAAGGTTGCAGACAAAGGAAAATGTTTCCACTGCAACGTGGATGGGCATTGAAAGTGAAACTGCCCAAAATACCTTGTTGAGCTCAAAGAGAAGAAAGGTAAATCAGATTTACTTGTTCTTGAAACTTGTTTAGTGGAAAGTGATGATTTTACCTGGATACTTGATTCAGGAGCCAGTAATCACGTTTGCTCTTCATTTCAGGAAACTAGTTCCTTCAAGGAGCTCGAAGAGGGTGAGATGACGCTCAGGGTCGGAACGGGAGACGTCGTCTCAACTCGTTCAGTGGGAGATGCCAAGCTGTTTTTCGGAGATAGATTTCTTTTATTAAAACATCTGTATATAATTTCTAAGCTTAAAAGGAAATTAATTTCTATCTCTTGTTTAATAGAACTTGGTTATTGTATTTCTTCTTCAATTAATGAATTGTTCTTTTTGAAAGAGGGTGCCAATATTTGTTTTGCTAAATTGAAAAAGGGTTTGTACATACTGAAACCGAATAAAACCAAAGCAATTTCTCCAAATAATAATACCTATCTATGGCATCTTAGACTTGGCCATATTAATCTCAACCAGATTAAGAGACTCTCTAAGAATGGACTTCTAAATTTTGAAGATGATTCTTTACTGCCTTGCGAGTCTTGCTTGGAAGGTAAAATGACCAAGCGACCTTTTACAGGAAAAAGGTTATAGAGCCATAGAGCCCCTAGAACTTGTGCATTCGGATCTTTGTGGTCTAGTGAATATGAAAGCTCGAGGACGGTACGAATATTTCATCTCTTTCATAAATGATTATTCGACGTATGGTTATCTATACCTAATGCATCACAAGTCTGAAGCTCTTGAAAAGTTCAAAGAGTATAAGGCTGAAGTAGATAATGCATTAGGGAAAACCATTAAAATACTTCGATCCGATCGAGGTGGAGAGTATATGGATTTGAGATTCCACGACTATACGATAGAACATGGAATTAAATCTCAACTCTCAGCACCTAATACACCACATCAAAATGGTGTGTAAGAAAGGAGAAATAGAACCTTTTTGGACATGGTTCGTTCTATGATGAGCTATGTTCAATTGCCTGCCTCGTTTTGAGGATACGCAGTAGAGACTGGAGTTCAAATCTTGAACAGTGTTCCATCAAAAAGTGTTTCAGAAACACCTTTTGAACTTTTGAAACGACGTAAACCTAGTTAACAACACTTATGGATTTGGGGTTGTCTGGCACACGTGCTCGTGACAAACCCAAAGAAACTAGAACCTCGTTCAAGATTGTGCCAATTTGTTGGTTATCCTAAAGAAATGATAGGTGGTCTTTTCTACGACCCACAAGAAAATAAGGTGATTGTATCGACAAACGCCACGTTCTAGGAGGAAGATCACATGAGGAACAACAAACAGCGTAGTAAAATAGAACGAAATGAAGCTCTACATGAAACAACAAAAGTGGTTGATCAAGCTGGACCTTCATCAAGAGTTGATGGAGGAGTCAACACCTCAAGTCAGTCTCGTCCTTCTCAATCGTTGGGAATGCCTCGACGCAGTGGGAGGGTTGTTTCCCAACCTGACCGCTACTTGGGTTTAGCTGAAACTCAAGTTGTCATACCTGATGACGGCGTAGAAGATCCATTGTCTTATAAACAGGCAATGAATGACGTAGACAAGGTCTAATGGATCAAAGTCATGGACCTTGAAATGGAGTCGATGGACTTCAATTCATATGGGAACTTGTAGACCAACCTGAAAGGGTTAGACCCATAGGGTGTAAATGGATCAATAAGAGAAAAAGAGATGCAGATGGAAAGGTACAAACCTTTAAGTCTAGGTTTGTAGCAAAGGGTTTTACCCAAAGGGAAGGAGTTGACTATCAAGAAACTTTTTCCCCTGTTGCTCTGCTAAATTCTATAAGAATACTTTTGTCCATATTCACATTTTATGATTATGAAATTTGTCAAATGGACGTCAAGACTTCGTTTTTGAATGGTAATCTTGATGAGAGCATCTATGTGTCTCAGCCTGAAAGGTTCATAGCCCAAGGTCAGGAGCAAGAAGTGTGCAACCTCAATCGGTCAATTTATGGGCTGAAACAAGCGTCGAGATCTTGGAATATAATATTTGATACTGCGATCAAGTCTTGCAGCTTTGACCAAAACGTTGATGAGCCTTGTGTTTACAAGAGGATCATCAACGACAAAGTAGCTTTGTTAGTACTTTATGTGGATGATATCCTAATCATTGGGAATGATGTTAGATACCTTACTAACATAAAGAATTGGTTGGAGACCAAATTCCAAATGAAAGATTTGGGAGAGGCGCAATATGTTCTTGGGATTCAGATTTTCAGGAATCGCAAGAACAGAATGCTAGCTGTCACACCCCGTCCCAGCTTACTTGCCTAACCGAGGAAGAGATGCAAAGACAAAGATAACCAAACCTCTTGTTGGCTTTCCTTGACTAACCCAAGACTTAACTTAAATTATAAATGTAACACAACTTGTTTGAACAAGCAAAATTAAGCACTGATATACACTTATAAATGAAACTTATTCACTTTCATTACTATGTTCTTAGGTAATCATAAAGCTTCCATGTTTTTACAACCCATTACTATGTTCTTAGCCTTCCCGGGGTGGTACTCTATCGTGCAGTCATAACCTTTTATCAATTCAAGCCACCGCCGTTGTCTCAAATTCAACTCTTTATGTTCGAAGATATATTTTAAACTTTTATGATCTGTGTAAATACAACACTTCTCATCAAACAGATAATGCCTCCAAATCTTTAAAGCTAACACAACTCCGAGCTCCAGATCATGAGTAGGATAATTACATTCATGTTTTTTTTAACTGTCTTGAGGCATAAGCAATCACTTTCCCATCCTGCATAAGTACACATCCAAAGCCCTGATGTGAGGCATCACAGTAAACCTCAAACTCTTTTCCCATGGTGGGTAGAGTTAGTACCGGTGTTGTGACAAGTCTGTTCTTTAACTCTTGAAAACTTTTTCTACACTTTTCACTCCACTCGAACTTCGTATTCTTCTTTGTCAAATTGGTTAATGGAAGAGCTATCTTCGAAAATCCCTCAACAAAACGTCGATAGTATCCTGCAAGTCCCAAAAAACTACGGACTTTCGTTATTGAAGTGGGTTGCTCCCACTTTACTATAGCTTCTGTCTTCTAAGGATCCACTTGAACTCCAGCTGCTGACACTACGTGTGCCAAAAACACAACCTGTTCCAGCCAAAACTCACATTTACTAAATTTAGCATACAACTTCCGATTTCGTAATGTCTGTAGCACTAGTCTGAGATGTTCTGCGCGCTTCTCTTTACTTTCTGAATACACCAAGATGTCATCAATAAATACTATCACAAACTGATCAAGGTAAGGATGAAATACCCGATTCATGAGATCCATGAATGCTGCTGGGGCATTTGTTAACCCGAATGGCATTACCAAGAATTCATAATGCCCATACCTTGTACTGAAAGCTGTTTTTGGTACATCAGATTCATTGATCTTCAGCTGATGGTAACCTGATCGTAAATCAATTTTAGAAAACACTGAGGCAACCTTTAGTTGATCGAACAGGTCATATATGCGGGGCAAAGGATATTTGTTACGTATTGTTACCTTATTGAGTTGTCGGTAATCAATACATAATCGTAATGCCCCATCCTTCTTTTTAACAAACAACACAGGTGCTCCCCACAGAGATACACTTGGTCGAATATAACCCTTATCCACCAACTCATGCAACTGAGTTTTCAATTCCTTCAATTCCTTTGGTGCCATCCTATACGGGGCTTGAGATATTGGTGTTGTTCCTGGCATCAGGTCTATGGTAAACTCCACCTCTCTATCAAGTGGCAACCCTGTTAGCTCTTCTGGGAAGACATCTAAATACTCACATACTACTAGAATGTCTTCAGGTTTCGATTTACTCACTGGTGCACAAACTACATATGCAAGATATGTTGTACAACCTTTCTTCAATAATTTTCCAGCTTTAATAGTTGATATCATACAAGTAGCTAATATCTTCCTATGCCCCTTAAACACAACCTCAGTGTCGCCTGACTTCCTCAACACAACTTCCTTCCTATGACAGTCCATTAAGGCATGATACCTAGATAAGAAATCCATCCCCAAAATAACATCGAACTCTTGGAGGTCTAAGGGAATCAGTTCAATTGTCATGGTCATACCATTCACTTCCACCATACAATTAGTATAAACACTACAAACTATCGACATATCACCAATAGGAGTATAAATACACAGCTCCTCAGATAAAGGTTCTAACTTCGCAACAATGCTAACAACAAACATTTTAGAGATAAAAGAATGTGTAGCTCCTGGATCTAATAATGCATGTGCAGGTTTACTACAGATATAAAGTGTACCCGTAACAACTTCTGGTGCATCATCTGGCTCATGTTGAGTCATAGCGTAAATCTTCCCCTATTGTCTGGGTCGACCTACCTGTCCCTTCTACTTAGCACTACTAGTGCCTTCTCCCTCACCGCCCCAGATATTTTTTTTGTCTTTGGTTCACGATATCATGATGTAGTTCTCTGTCCCACCATGCCTTCTTGCATTAGTTGGGGGCATTCCCTTTTGAAGTGACCACCTTGCCCACAATTGAAACATACATTTTCACCACTCAAACATCGACCCCAATGATACTTTCCACAAGTGTTGCACAATGGTTTCCTTGCTGAACTCGCTACTGACTCACTGGGTTGCCTTGTACGGGAGTCCCTCGTTGATCCCATAAGGAAACTTGATCCCTGCTGCCGCTGTCTTTCCCCACGTCCACCTGTACCAATCCTTGGAGTAGACTGCCCACCACGATGGGGTTTAAAGCTCCCTTTTCCTGAAACTCCTGGAGTGAATCTCCTATTATCTCCTCGTTGGAATCGGTCTCGTGGTAAATCAACAGAATAAGTGGTATGACCACCACATACAACCCCTTTTCCCATTCTGTCATCTACCAGGCTTCGCTCTACCCGTAATGTCGTCTCAACAAGCTTGGAGAACTCAACCCACTCCGAACTTGCTGTCACAGGGGTTCTGATCTCTGTTCGTAGACCGTCCTCGAACCTCTTGCATCGATCTGTCTCGTTTGCAACAATAGTGCTAGCACACTTTGATAATTCTGTGAACTTCTTCTCATATTCTTTTACTGTCATCGATCCTTGAACAAGTCCTAGAAACTCGTTCCTCTTTGCATCACGATAAGAGCTCGGATAATACTTATCTTCAAAGGCCTTTCGAAACTCTTTCCAGCTCCAAGCATCCACTTTTCTGCTCTCTGTTATCTTCCATCAATCATCTGCTCCTTTCTGGAGTAAGAATGCTGCTAAATCGACCTTCCTGTCTTCAGGGCATCGCATGACCCTAAAGTACTTCTCAATCAGATTTAACCAAACCTCAGCATCAGCGGGATCTGTCGTGCCTTCAAATGTTGTTGCACCTAAGGCTTTAAGTCTTTCAATGCCATACTTCTTTTACGGATCTGCAGCTGTCTTTGATCCAACACTTTCACTAATCTTTGAGTTATCCTCGTAAAGATCTGTTCCTCCATGTTCACCTCTTGCTGAGGATGACTAGACTCTCCCTCTGATACCTCTCTTCCTCTATCACCAGTAGCTTCTTGAGTTCCAATCTCCACTTGCCTGCCTCGTTTTCCACCTCGAGCCATGGTCCTAAATTATACAATCTTATTAAAATAGGTAAGACAACAAGCTCCTAGTTTAATGCATGAACCTAGTTCCCTTCCCAAAACCTTTTGCTCTGATGCCAAGTTGTCACACCCCGTCCCAGCTTACTTGCCTAACCTAGGAAGAGATGCAAAGACAAAGATAACCAATCCTCTTGTTGGCTCTCCTTGACTAACCCAAGACTTAACATAAATTATAAATGTAACACAACATGTTTGAACAAGAAAAATTAAGCACTGATATACACTTATAAATGAAACTTATTCACTTCCATTACTATGTTCTTAGGTAATCATAAAGCTTCCATGTTTTTACAACCCATCTAATATGTTCTCACTACAAACCATATACAATAGAAAGTATATTTACAAGGAGCTAAATGGCGTGGTGGCAAATAGGTCTTGTCAAGGCTAAGCACTGGAAACTCGCCTGGTACCTGGGAAGAGTAGACATAAAGAAAACGTGAGCTAGGAAGCCCAGTGAGTGACAATTATAAGCTCAAAGGTGAAGCATAGTAATGGCAGATTATGAGTAGAAAATAGCTTAACATAAACAAACCATGCTTCCAATTTACAGGTTTAAGTCACTCATAATCACCAAAAGAGATCCAAGGGTTATACGCTTTTCCTATCTCCGTTCGCAAATTGGTTGTAAGGTATATAGAAATGGAAGAGAATCTCCTTCAATCTCTTGCTAGCAGTTTTTCCCTTGCACCAAAAATAACAGGTTCAACTTTCAGCTTGGGTTCCTCAAAATTTATCAACAGAACCATGAAATATTTTTTGATAAACCTCAAGGACAACATCTTAGCTTACTTACCTCAAAATTTCAGCTTCTAATTCCTCCTAATGAGCTCAAAACAGACTGAACTTCTCACACTGTTCTGCTGCCCGAGAATTTTGAACATCTCTCACTGTTCTACACTTTTCTCCTTCGTCCTCTCTGTTTTTCCCCAAACGTCGACCAGTTTCGTATTCTAAACTCAATATTTGAGATTTTGAGTAAAAAACCAACGAATTTGACCCAGTAAATTGAGAGATATTGTCGTTTGAAGATGACCCATTTTCCAGCTGCTTGCTGTTTTTCTGCGAATTTGACAACACCTACTTGCCATGTTTAACTCCGAGGCTTCACCTCCCTTGGCCAGCTCCTACTTCAATATTTACATCTTAATCACCTTTTTAAAACACGAAAATAAGTGTGTAAGTAAACCCTAAGCATTTAGCCAACTTATCCTAAGTTTGTGAGATATAAGATCTTCCATTCAATACATGATGCACCTAAAACTTCTCCAATTTGCTAATGATTTTAACTTACTTCAATGCAACCTTTAATAAACTTATTTCAATGGCTTACCTATCTCCTTATGAAGCTTAGACACATTGTAGCTCCAAATTAAATAGATTCCCAAATCCGATCACGACATCATTTAGTGCAACCTATACGATTTTGCATATTTCAAAACATCATGAACGAGTGCATAATGATAAAAGAAAATAGAGTTTAGGGCTTACACTAGCATTGTCTCAAGTGTCTTACATCGACAAAATATTGTCCAAATATTCGATGCAAAATGCCAAGAGAGTTCATCTGTCTAGGGAATAATGTCCCAAGACACCTCATGAAGTTGAGGATATGAGACATATTCCCCATGACTCTGCAGTAGGTAGCTTAATGTATGATGTGTTATGCACCAGGCCGGACATTTGTTATGCAATTGGAATAGTTAGTAGGTACCAGTCCAATCCAGGATTAAACCGCTAGACAACAGTTAAAAATATCATCAAGTATCTAAGGAGAACGAGGGACTATATGCTTGTGTATGGGTCTAAGGATTTGATCCTTACTAGATACACTGATTCTGATTTTCAGACCGATAAGGATTCTCGGAAATCTACATCGGAATTAGATTTCACCGTTAACGGGGAGCTATACTATGGCGAAGCATCAAACAAGGATGCATCGCTGACTCCCCAATGTAGGCTGAGTATGTCATTGCTTGTGAAGTAGCTAAAGAGGCTGTTTGGCTAAGGAAATTCCTTACTGATTTGGAAGTTGTTCCAAATATGGAATCTCTCATCACCTTATATTGTGACAACAGTGGTGCGGTAGCCAATTCGATGGAACCTCACAGCCATAAGCGAGGTAAGCACATCGAGAGAAAGTATCACATGATACGAGAAATAGTGCAACGAGGAGATGTGACAGTCGCGAAGATCGCTTCGGAGCACAATATTGTTTATCCCTTTACAAAGACTCTCACGGCTAAAGTGTTCGAGGGTCATCTGGAACGTCTGGGTCTACGAGATATGTACATAGGCTAATCTAGGGCAAGTGGGAGATATGTAATGGGGTATATGGATGCCCTAGTTTATTGTATTTCTATCTCTTGTAACGATTGTTTTAGATTATGATGTACCCCACTAGAGTTTTAGTTCATGTGGGAGATTGTTGGGATTTGTGTCATAAAACTCGTAGATTGTAATTATGTTCTAATTAATGTAATAAAGTGTTATTATTTCAATAAAGTGTTATTGTTCATTAACTACAAGTTTGCCTTTATTTAAAACCTAAATCCAATAAACTAAACATCCAAGGTTGTTAAATGAATCATTAATTGAATTTAATGTACATAAAAAGGATCTTGGTTCGAGATACAACCTAAAGGGTCTATAGTTAGGGGATAAGATTTGGGTACCTTACCCTTGTTAAACTATGGATGTGGCCCACTTTGTATTTGATACAAACACTGTGATCCTAACGTGTTCGTATAGATAACATGTGAATGGTGATATCCTATGGAATGATATTATATAAGACCGAACCCCGAAATAGTAATCTCTAGTTGTAACTCCGTTGACCAGATAGGTTTCTATTTCACTAGGATGACCTAGGCAACTTGATCTCAATCTTGAGCAGGTTACGAACTCCTGTTCGTGAGGGATTGTCCTTTGACTAGTATGGGTGAGAGTGGCCAGATTCGCCGACTCAATATGCCTACCTTCTTAGGGACAAGACCGAGTGAGGGGCTGGGAACTTAACTTAGCAAGATGGAATTCACTCTTTCCCGTCTACTAGGGTAATTAAAGGAGTACTTCAACAATAGAGATCAAGAACGCGAAGAGTTCTTCAACAAGTAAGTAAATTCCTTGCAATTTTTCCTTCTTACAACATCTTTAGCCTAATTTCTATAGGACATATTTATATTTAAGAATTATTTCAACAACGAAACCACGACGATTCAAAGTCGTTTTCCGCTGGGGGAGTTTTATTCCCTTCAAGTTCTTCATTACTTTGCCACAAATGATGTACTTTATACCAAACTCATTCTGTTTGAACCTAGTAGAAATTATTTGAAGAAATCCAATTCAAATTCCCAAAGCATGTGTCCGTAAAAACCTCGAAAGCTACTTCCTTATAATTAAGCTTCCGCTATTTTCAGAATCGTTTTTCATTTGAATACTACAATTGACCAGAATTGTAAAGCCATTTGCAGTCATTATTTACTCAAGACATCTTCATGAATGTTGTAGGAAATTAAATAAGCATTCCATCCATACCTAAGAGAGCTTCGAATTCAAATACTACAGAATATAATGTCTAAAAAACCAGGGATTTCTCAGATTTGACAACAAATTCTCACCTTTGAATTCCTCTTCACAAATCAATAACTTAAAGTCATATTATTCTCGAGTTTCCTTCACAACATTTGTTTAAAAATGGGTTAGCTTTGAAGAAAATAAAACCTCACCTCTTACTGCTTCTTGTGAAGATCAAAACGATTTCAAAAACAGTAATGGTTAGAATTGATCACCTTGCTGCCATGGAAGCTTGTGTTGAGTTTCCCCCTCTCTTCCTCAACCCTAACGCCCAACAACCTCTCTCTTCTTCTTCCATGAACCCTTTCTCCTGAAGAGCTGTTGTATTCTTTGAAGAATGAGAAGGAAATGGGAATAAAATGGGTAAAAATGAACTTAGATGGTGAAGTGCTCCATTATCCTCATTTCTTTTTTCTTTCACACTTTTTTTTATTTTATTATCTTTTGTTTTTTAATTTCCTTTTACAATAACTTCCCAAAATGTTTTAAACATTTATGTGTGTTTGTTTTTTGTAAAGAAATTTCAAGGATTGATCTTAGGTTTACAACTTACCTCACTCTTAAGAAATTTCGTCCTCAAAATTTAATTGCCATTAGGTGAAAAGCGCTAGGTTACTCTTTGTCACTTTGTCCTCTATGTCCCGGGTTGCCTCCTCAACTCCATGATGTCTCCAAAGAACCTTCACGAGTGGGTCCATCTTGTTTCTCAAAACGTGTTCTTTCTCATCGAGGATTTGAACTACATACTCTATGTTACTCAAGTCTTCTTTTAGCTCAACTAATTGTGCTTGCAATACATGTGCCAGAGTTGGAATATATTTCCTCAACATGGACACATGAAAAATAGTTCTGCTGGGAACTCAAGTTTGTAGGCTATTGACCCAACTCGTTTTGTTACCTGATAAGTACCAATATATATAGGACTCATATTACCTTTTCTGCCAAGTGAAGGACACCTCTCAGGGAGATAACTTCAAGAAAACTTGATCTCTGACCTGGAATTCTAAGTATCTTGGCCGCCTGTCTGCGTAGCACTTTTAACGATCTTGAGGTACTTTTAGATTCTCTCTGATCACCTTAATGTTGTTCGTCGTAACTTATACTACCTCGGGACCGATTAGCTTCCACTCTCCTACTTCATTTCAACACACACGAGTTTTACATGGTCTTCCATACAAACATTCAAACGGTGACATGCCGATTCAAGACTGATAGTTGTTATTATAAGCAAAATGCACGAGTGATTAGTGGGTACCCCAACATCCCTTAAACTCAAGGACACATGCTCTCAACATGACCTCTAAGGTCTGGATGGTCCTCTTTGACTGGCCAAAACTTGGATCCCTATATGAAATTATGGATACTGGTATTCGATATTGACTCACAGTTCTATCGACGTAGAGCTTAGCAAGCTGATGAATTGTAAACGTCGCTTTAATCGGTATAAACCGTGTTGTCTTAATGAGTTGATCCATTACTACCCAAACACAATCATGTCTACTAGAAGTACGTTGCAATCGAAGTAGAAAATCCATAGTGAGATGCTCACATTTCCACTCCAGAACCGGAAGTGGATTAAGGAGTCCTTCTGACCTATGTATAACTGGTTTAACCTTTTGGCAGATCAAACTTCTATCAACTTATTCGGTTATCTCCTGTTTCATACCAGACCACCAATACATCCTCTACAAAGTTTTGTACATCTTTGTGCTTCCTTCATGAATAACGTAAGCAGAATCGTGAGCTTTCTGTAATATATCATAATTAAGTTCACTAATACTCGAAACACATAGTTTTCCTTGTTTGACTACGACTCTCTCTACTCTCACCTTAAATTATGATTCTTGGCCCTGTTTGGATTTTCCATCTACAAGTTACTATCCTCTGGTTGTCTTCTCTCAATTTAGTTACGAGCGAAGACCTGACCTGAAATTGAGGAAAAATGATCTATAAGTTCTATACAATCACAACCGCCTTAGAATCCCATGGCGCACTTAAAAAGGTTGCTTGAATACCACACAATGCCTTCCTAGGAACTCTCGACTTCCTACTTGTCAAAGTTGTTAAGGGTAATACTAACCATGAGAAATCCTTAACAAACCGTCTGTAATATCATGCCAAGCCTAGGAAACTACGTGCCTCTGTTGCACTAGCTTGTCTCTCCCATTTGGCCACAACTTTCACCTTCTGCAGACCACACTAACTCCATTTGCTAAAACAACATGTCATGAAAACACTACCTGATTCAACAAAATCTCACATTTGTTGACTTTAGCGTACAATTATTTATCACATAGTGTTTGTAGAATAGTATGTCATCAGTGAACACTATCACAAACTAATCCAAATACTGGTGGAAAATCCTTTTCATGAGGTCCATGAAAACTGTTAGCGCATTTGTTAAACCAAATGGCATTACTAAAAACTCATAATACCCGTACCTCATTTTTAATGTTGTCTTAAGAATATTTGATTTCGTAACCTTTAACTGATTGTATCCTGATCTTAAATCAATCTTAGAGGACCTTGATGATCCCTTAACTGGTAAAACAATTAATCTATTCATGGTAGAGAATACTTGTTATGTATCGTGACCATGCTTAACTATGTATAATCAATGCATAATCTTAAAGTACCATCTTTCTTCTTTACGAATAACACTGCAGCTCCCCAAGGCAATACACTAGGTCTGATATATCTCTTGCCAACTAGTTCTTGGAACTGCATCCTTAGTTGCCTTAGCTTGCTTGGAGTCATTCTATATGACGCTTGCGAAATAGGTGTTGTCCTAGTAAGAATTCAATTTGAACTCAACTTCTCTATCCGGTGGTATATCTGACAGATTAGCTGGAAAAACATCAAGAAATTCATTCAGGACAAGAACATCTTCTGGTTTTAGCTTTTCTTCCTACACAACTACTACGTGTGAAGAAATGTCGTGCAACCTCTTCTCATAACTTCTTAGCTCTTGAAGCTGAAATCAAACTCGTTGGAATTGTTAGGATATTTGTCCTAATCTCGCATAGTTTGTAAATATACATTTGAAATCAATAAAAAGTTATTTATTTCATCATTTTGTGTCTCACATTTATTACAAACTTTGTCCGAAAATCTAAGCTCCAAGGTCATTTAATACATGAGAGAACTAGAACTCGAACGGTGTGTAGTGGACACAGGGAGGATAAAGTTCTTGTAAATGACCCGAACGGTCTACAGTATATGGATGGGGTTAGAGACCTAATTCTGGATACATTGTGAATGTGGTCCGCTTTGTATTAAGATACAAACGAGGTGATCTAACTCGTTCATTTGGTTCACATGCGAGTGTAGGCATCATGTACAATAAGATTGTACAAGACGTGACCGTGAATTATTAGATCTATAGATGTAACACCGTTGACAGTAAGAACTAATAACATCGTAGATGACCATTAGTGACTCAACCAAAATCCTAAGCGTGTTACGAACTCCTGTCTGCGGGTGTCTGTTGTTTGACGAGTACAGGTGAGGGTGGTCATAGTTACTCACCCAATATGCCAATCTTCTCAGGGGCAGGACCAAGTAGGGAGTTAGGAACTTAACTACACAAGATGGAATTTACTCGTTTCGGCCTTTAGGGAAAGTAGAGGGGTTGTTCCCTTAAGTGTTGTCTCCAGGGCTTGGACAACAGGGGCCCACCATCTTACTTGTTGGGGTTTGTGCCCTAAAACTCGTAATTTCTAATTTTGTTATGAATATTGTAATAAACTGCTATTATTTCAATAAAGAGTTATTGTTCGATATTGCCTTTGTTTTAACCCTAAATCCAATAAACTAAACATCCAAATTTGTAATATGAATCTTTAACTAGATGAAGTGTACGTATAAAGGATCTATGTTAGAGATACAACCTAAAGGGTCTATAGTAACGGGATAAGGTTTGAGTACCTTACCCTGGTAAAACTATGGATGTGACCCACTTTGTATAAGATACAAAAACAATTATCCTAAAGTGTTCATGTAGATGACAAGTGTGTGGGATATCCTATGTAACGAGATAACATAAGACCGGATTGCGAAACAGTAACCACTAGATGTAACTTCGTTGACTATTTAGGTTTCTATTTAACCAGGATGACCTAGGCCACTTGATCTCAATCCTATGCAGGTTACGAACTCCTGTTCGTGTTGGATTGTCCTTTGACTAGTATGGGTTAAGGTGGCCAGATTCGCATACTCAATATGCCTACCTTTTTGGGGACAAGACCGAGTGAGCGGCTGGGAACTTAACTTAGCAAGATGAAATTCACTCCTTCCCAACTACTAGGGTAAGTAGATGAATGTTCCCTTAAATGGTGTCTCCGGGACTTGAACAAAGGGTCATTAGCCCGAGAGGGACTTTGTTTGTTGGTAGGACCACAAACAAATTGTTCATTAGAAGAACACTAGTATTTAAGGTACAAGATGTTACCCAAGGGTAAAACGGCAATTTGACTCAGTTGGTGTTACGAACATTTGTGAAGGATTGACTTGTTATTATTGGTCAATATCCGTGGACACAGAAATATATCTACAATGTGAATAGTGCATCTGCAGAACTTTATTCGAGTATTCCCGCAGTCAACGAATGTTTATTGGGAGGTTAATGAGATTAACCAAGCAATCTCGTATCGTTGGAGCTTCTTATCTGTAGGACCATTAGGTCCACCTTCTAGCTTGGAAAGGGCTCTTTGATCATTTGAGTTTGAAATGTTTAAATTCATTAGGGAATAAATTTAATTTATATAGATACGATATAATATATAGTTTTGGAACTATATATTATACATTTAATGTAATATGATTCATATTAAATTATATAAGAGAAATAAATATTTCAAAAAGTTCAATTATTAAATTCAAATGTGAATGTGATTCATATTTTAAACTATAGGTCAAAGGGTGAAGTGATTAAATGTTATTTAATCATTTAAATAATATTATATTTGAATTAACTATGATTTAATTTAAAGGAATTAATTAATTACTCGATAGGGAATGGGAGTTACCCACTGTGAAGCTTTTCTCCTTGTGAGAAGAGGCAAAATCGATCGAGAATTGATTGAATCAAGTGAATCCTTATAGAAGAATTCTCTCTCTCACTCTCTAGAATTCCTTTTTCTCAATGTGTTGTATCCTTCCCACCTAAGGAAGATCGAAGACTAACTCAGACACATAGAAGGTTCTCAAAGTGGTGGTGTCTTGCTGGAGAAAACAGAGGAGTTCCTGAGTTGCTATGTTGCAGAACGATAAGCAAGGAGTTGTTGTGCTGAGGAAAAACTACAAATGTAATCTCTTTTCTTCCTTTTAATTTAATAGTTAAACTTACAATGTTTGCATAATTTATCTCCATGCCTAATTACATTAGAGATGCATGTTTATTATGTTTTTAATCAATGTATCAGTTTTTGTATTTCAACCAAAACAAACTTGTAAATGACGATTCCAAACTCGTTTATGCGGCTCAAGGGGATCAAATCTCCATCAATTGGTATCACAAACAAGTTTGATTTATTTTGGTTGAAACAAAATTGCATTGATTTGGTGGGAAATGCATTTGGTTTGCTGTAAAACTATTTAGGAGTATTTGGCTTTAGTCTTTTCTTTGATTTGATCAAATTAATTGTAAAGGCCCTTGTGTTTTTGGGCAATTAAATGCTTTATCGAGTTTGTAATCGAATTAAGAGTCGTTTGGGACCAATTTCGTGGATTTTGGTTGACAATCAAAGGACAAATTGAAGATTCAAGCTGTTGTGCTCGATGGAGAAAGCTATTGCCGAAGCAGCAGCGATGCAACGCTGTTCATCACCGTCGCAACGCTGGGGAACGACGTCGCAACGACATACCTTCTTATCGGCGCAGGAGTTCTAGCGCGGTCGGTCGTCGTCGTTAACGCTACCCTTTTAGCGTTGCAACGCCATGATGCCATTTCACAACGGTTCAACATCTTGCTTGTTTTTCAGTTCGATTCGAGATGTTCAAGCCCGGTTCAAGGAGTAATAAGATTAGAGTAATTTTAAACAGTTTCTGACCGATTTATGTAATAACATTAGAGTAATTTTAATATTTTGCACTTTAGGGGCCAAATTATTATGGTTGTACACATGTTTTTTTTTTTTTTTGAATGTCATTTAGAATTTTTCCCACCTTAGGATAAGCGTGTTCATGCATTTTATTTGTATAATTGTTATATGAATATGGTTTAAATGCATGATTAATTCATGTTTTCATGGGTAATTAATTATAAATGTTATAATTAGATTATATGGAAAATAAATTGCATGGGGCATGAAATTACTTAGTTTAAAATAAATGTTCTTTTATTTAAGTAATTTAATTATCCAATTAGTTGATTTTTCTTTTCATAATACCAATATTTGTTTTATAATACACTTCCTTGTAACTGGTTAATTATAAAAATTTAAAAGTGTTATAAATTAAGGGTTTTAGAAACTATAACCTATAACAAAGAATTACATGCAAACATAGGAACTTGGGTTAAAATTAAAATTAGTTTTAAATTGTTTAAAATTATTTTAGATCTAAGTTTTAATTTCTAATATGATTAGAAATTAGTCTTACATAATATTTTAAATAGTTTAAAATATAATAGGACATTAGAACTTTGTTTATAAGGAAACTCTATCGATGATGTTCTGTCTAAGGTTGGGGGTACTTAAGCTGACAGTTAACGGAACACCTCCTACCTGGGAACTGAGCCAAAGCTTGAGTTGAATTAACCTTAGTTCCATTCTATATATAGGTAATTAAAATGTTTATTCACCTAGACATAAGTTAAAAGACCTAGTTATGACAGTTATCATAGACATAAACTTCCATAGATTCTTTTAGGCAGAATCTGACTAAGTTAAACCTATACCCTAACCTTAGAAGCTTCAATGGGAGAAAACAAGATGTTCGCATTGAATTTACTCTCACGTCCTCATGAATTCACACCGTGAGTTCCATGCTAGAATACGTGGCGTCAATAGGGCGTTCCCCTACGGTATGTGTTTGCATGGTTTCATACCATGGTGAATGAGGAAAGTTGCCAAAGTAAATGGGAGCAGGATGTGTGTCAACATATCCTACGGTCTCCTCTATTAGATCTCACCATGAGATTTTTATAGTCCGCCTGATAGGTTGTCCTTGAACAGCCAAACCCTACGAAGGGCCTGACTATAGAGATTGGAACACCGCGAACTCCATAATGGATAAGGTCTTCTAGGTAATTTGGCAACAATTGTCTTTCTTAATAGTAGCATTTACAGGATGAGTTAAGCTAGTAAACAAGTCCTTGACCAAACAAACAGTTGCGAAGGACCATTGGGACATGAGATGTTATGGTAGTGAGAATTGGTTGAGAAAGTCTCAATTCGAGGGAGGAATGACAGACCGCCCGACGGATGCTTTTGTTCTAAGCCCTTGAAGTATCGTTGCAAAGTTAAAGGTTTAATTTAAATACTAGGTTTAGTTTAAACACTAGTGTTCTTTAATAATTTTGCTAAATTCAATTGGTTTATAATGGGATAAAACACATAACTAATTAGAACTATTTTGGATTTTCAGCATGTCGTGCTCGTATATAGCCTTACTCAAACGCGAACGTTTAACTGGTGAAAAATTTACTACGTGGAAGTCCAACCTGGATGCGATTCTAGTTGTTGACGACCTCCGTTCGTACTGATTGAGGAATGTCTTCAGGTCCCTTCTCAAAACGCACCTCAAACTGTAAAGGATGTGTTTGACCACTAGTCCAAGGCCCATGAAAAGGCCAAGGCCTATATCCTGGCTGACATATCTGATGTTTTGGCAAGGAAGTTGGAGGGTATGGTCTCAACTCTTAAGATCATGGGTTATCTGCAGAATTTGTCTGGACAACCGTCTGAACAAATTCTACACGAATCCCTCAAGTACTTTTATAACGCCCATATGAAGGACGAAACTTTAGTGAAAGAACATGTTCTCGATCTTATAGTTCACTTCAACGTGCCCAAAATGAAGGGAGCGGTCGTAGATGAGCAAAGTCAAGTATTTTTCATCCTAGAATTTCTTCCGAAGAGTTTCCTGCCATTCTGTAACAAAGCGGAGATGAACAAAAAGGAGTATAACCTTACATCCCTCCTAAAGGAACTACAGACCTACCAGTCTCTTATGGATAATAAGGGATAGGTCGATGGAGAGAAAATCAGTTTGCCCATTCCAAAAGCCTCCAGATGGGTTCATCCTCTAGAACCAAGCCCTGCGGTTCTTGTTATGGGATTAAGAAGACTCAGAAGAAGAGGAAAGGAGGTAAAGGGAATGCTTCTACCACTGCATACATTGAGCTCAAAGAGAAAAAAGGTAAATTAGATTTACATCTTCTTGAATCTTGGTTAGTGGAAAATGATGATTTGACCTGGATACTTGATTCAGGAGCCACTAATCACGTTTGTTCTTCGTTTCAGGAAAGTAGTTCCTTCAAGGGGCTCGAAGAGGGTGAGATGACGCTCAGGGTCGGAACGGGAGACGTTGTCTCAGCTCGTGCAGTGGGAGATGCCAAGTTGTTTTTCAATTATGGATTCATTTTATTAAAAAATCTGTATATAGTTCCTAAATTTAAGAGGAACGTAATTTCTATCTCTTTTTTAATGGAACTTGGATATTGTATTTCCTTTTTGTTAAATGAAGGGTTCATTTTAAATGAGGGTGTCAATATTTGATATGCTAAATTGGAAAACAGATATTATGTACTTAAACCAAATAACACTAAAGCAATTTTAAATCACGAGGTGTTTAAAACTGCTAATACTCAAAGTAAAAGGCAAAGAATTTCTCATAATAATACATATCTATGGCATCTTAGACTTGGTCATTCTAATCTTAACCGGATTGAGAGGCTCTCTAAGAATAGAATTCTAAACAAGTTAAAATATGATTTTTTACCTCCTTATGAATTATGCTTGGAAGGTAAATGACTAAGCGACCTTTTTCTGGAAAAGGTTACAGAGCCATAGAACTCCTAGAACTTATACATTCGAATCTTTGTGGTCCAGTGAATGTTAAAACTCGAGGAGGGTACGAATATTTCATCTCTTTCGTAGATGATTATTCGAGGTATGGTTATTTAATCCTAATGCATCATGAGACTAAAGCTCTTGAAAAGTTCAAAGAGTATAAGGCTGAAGTAGAGAATGCATTAGGGAAAACCATTAAAACACTTCGATCCGATCGAGGTGGAGAGTATATGGATTTGAGATTCAAGGACTGTATGATAGAACATGGAATTAAATCTCAACTCTCATCGCCGAATACACCACAACAAAATGGTGTGTTAGAAAGGAGAAATAGAACCTTGTTGGACATGGTTCGATCCATGATGAGCTATGCTCAATTGCCTGCCTCGTTTTGGGGATATGTAGTAGAGACTGCACTTCAAATCTTGAACACTTTTCCATCAAAGAGTGTTTCAGAAACACCTTTTGAATTATGGAAGGGGCGTAAATTCTGTCACACCCCCTCTCGAAATACTTGGTAACTTAGCCCGACAAACGGCGTGAAGCCCACAGACATCGTTCACCTCTCTAACGATACCTGTTGTCCCTGTTTTACTTGATAAGCATACTAAACTTGTATAAGAAACACTTAAACATAACACAGCAGAATATTGCCAATTACGTAACCTACGTAAGGGGTAACCCTACTTAAGACTCTCTGGAAAACTGAAAGAGATATGAACATCACAAGCAAAAACATACCCAACCATGGATCACACAACAACAACCTAGAATGTACACAAAAACATAACTTTATAGTCATACAATACCTATAGACTTCCTATACATCTCCACCCACGTACAAAGTATCAAACTCTTGGAGCTTCCAGCAGACTATGGTAGGTTATCAGGCACCAGGAGCCCGATCTCTACCTGAAAAGTGGGAAAACACTGAAAAAATAAGCTATGAAGCTCAGTGGGTGACTGAGTTAAAAATTTATAACTCATAAATCATATCACTTGGAAACTTATGAGCATATGTATCTGTAATCAAGCGTTAAAAATACACATGTAATCATAATAGCTTTTCAAAAATCCAGCAAATACGTCATTAAAATCTCGCAAGGCATATCGATACTACTAACCATTTAAAAACGTATGACATTCTACGTTATATAAGACACACTCAATATAACCAACATTTAGTCTACGACGTAGTGGGGCCCCCCAGCACTCCCATCATCTTTGTCGTAGTGGGGCCCGCCCAATACTCACAACAGCATTGTTGTCACGGAATACACTCAACATCAACAACAGAAAATGACCTGTGTGCACACGGTATCATATAGCCTCGGGCTCAATGTCTCAGTATTTTACTCATTCAAGACTCAGAAATACACATAAAAACATTTAAACATGTCTGCTTATCTTTCATTTCGTAAAACTCAAGCTTACTCAGCTTGTTCATTTAAACTGAAAATCTTTAAATCATACTTGCTAGTACATACTTGGTCGAAATCATAACATTTTCATAAATTTCGACAATCAAGAACATATGCTCACATATAAATTTCATCGAGACATTTAGGCTCACAAGAGCACTTGAAATCATTTCTTAGAAAATATGAATAGTCATAAACATCTGTTCAAAGGAAAACAATAAGCATTGAAACTATTTCGTTTTAGCAAAACCTTGCATTTTCATAAGCATAATACAAGCCTATAAACCATTTTGGAGGTTCGTTTTGTCACTCGCGATGTTAGAACTAGAACCATGGCCCGTACACTCGACCTATCTCCTATTGGCCTGTCATACAAATCAAAACCAATCATTAGAACCTCGAGCTCATGATTTTTAACCTTAAAACTACCAAAAACACACCATTCAATTTTCAAGCATTTCACAGATTTTATACCCTGTATTGAAACAGTCATAACTTCTTTATTACTTATCTAAAAAGAATGTACTCTATACCAAACTCTTCCTTTTTGAACCCTCTAAAGATCATAAGAAGAAATGAAATTGAGATTCCCAACGGATTTGTTCAAAAATATCTCGAAAGCTTCTTCCCCCAGAACTAACTTCTGCTATTCCAGATTCGTTTCCCTATTGCAACCCAAAACTTGACTTGAAATTTAAAACATCTTCCAGTTGATTTCTACCCACGATTCCTTCATGAAAGTTGTATGCAATTCAATAAGCTTTTCAACCATACCTATTAGAGCTTCTGATTCAAACTCTACAGATCAGGAAAAAAAAAACTAGAGGCTTCTTGGATTTAATAGCTAATTCTGTCTTCTGTCTTCCCCTTCACAAAACAGTAGCTTAAGATCAGAATTGGCTTGAGCTTCCTTCATGAACTTTGTTCAAAAATTAATTACCTTCCATGAAACAAAACCTCAACTCTTACCTCTTCTTTTTGAGCTCGAAATGAATAGAAAATCAGAATAGAGTTGAGTTGATCATCTTGTTGCTATACATATTTGATTTGAGTTATCCCCCTCTTTTCTACAACTCCAAATCACGAAAACCCATTCTTCCTCTTCCCTTCTCCTTCTCCCACGAAGCCCTCTGCTCTCCTTTGTTAAAATGAGAAGGAAATGATAAGAAATTTGTTCTTTTCTATTGAGGATTGAACTGCATTCTCTTTGTAACTCATGTCAATTTTCAACTCAACTAGTTGTGCTTGCAACACATGTGTCGGATCAGGAAAATACTTCCTCAACATGGACACATGAAAACATCATGTACTCGACATAGTTCTATTGGCAACTCAAGTCTGTAGGTTGCTGGCCCAACTCGTCCCATTACTTGATAAGGACCAATATATCTAGGACTTATCTTACCATTCTAGTCGAAAAGAAGGACACCTCTCCACGGAGATAACTTCAAGAAAACTTCATCTCCGATCTGGAATTCTAATTCCTTTCGTCGCTTATCTACATAACTCTTCTGACGGTCTTGAGCTACCTTCAAATTCTCCCTGATTACCTTAATATTGTCTATCGTAATTTGCACCAACTAAGGACCGATTAGCTTCCGCTCTCCTAGTTCGTTCCAACATACGAGCGTTCTACATGATCTTTTATCTAGAGCCTCAAATGGTGCCATGTCAATACTAGACTGATAGTTGTTATTATAAGCGAATTCCATAAGTGATAGGTGTGTATCCCAACTTCCCTTAACTTGAAGGACACATACTCTCAACATGTCTTATAGGGTCTGGATGGTCCTCTCGAACTGACCATTTGTCTGAGGATGGAACGTTGTACTAAAACTCAGCATTGTCCCCATAGCTTTCCGTAAGCTAGGCCAAAACAAATAAGTAAATATTGGGTCCTCATCAGAAACTATGGACACTCGCACTCCGTATTGACTCACAATTCTGTCGACGTACAGCTTAGCAAGTTGATCAAGTGTAGACGTCGATTTAATCGGTATAAACCGTGTTGTTTTAGTGAGTCTATCCACCATTACCAAATACCATCATGTCCCTTCGAAGTACGTGGTAATCTAAACGGAAAATCCATAGTAATATGCTCCCATTTCTATTCCGACACTGGCAATGGGTTAAGGAGTCCTTTTTGCTCTTGTCTTGATGGTTTAACCTCTTGGCAGCTCGAACATCTATCAACATAGTCCGCTATCTCTCGCTTCATCCCAGGCCACCAATAAGTCCCCTTCACAGTTTGATACATCTTGGTTCTTCCTGGATGCATAGCGTAAGCTAAAATGTGAGCTTCCTCTAGAATAAAATCTTTAAGCCCACTAATACTCAAAACACATAGTCTTCTCTGCTTAACTATGGTTCCATCTGTTCTCATTCTAAATTATACATCTCGGTCCTGTTTGGATATTCCAAACATTTTCTGCATGTTACTATCCTCTGGTAGTCTTCTCGCAATCTCTGTTACGAGCGAAAACCTGACCTGAAACTGAGTAAAAAGACCCCCTGAACTCTCTGCAGTCCCAACTACCTTAGACACCCTCTTAGAGTACTTGAAAAGGTTACTTGAATACCACAGACGGCGTCCCTAGGAAGTCTCAACTTCCTGCTTAATGCATTTGCTACTACATTTGCCTTGTCTTGATTGTATTCCTTGGTACAATCATAATCTTTAATCTTTTCTAACCATCTCCTCTATCTCATATTCAACTCTCTCTGATCAAAAATATATTTCAGACTCTTATGATCTCTAAAAATATGACATCTCTCGCCATATAAATAATGCCTCCAGATCTTCAATGCTAAAACAACCGCTGCTAGCTCAAGATCATGGGTAGGATAATTACATTCGTGATGTTTCAATTGCCTTGAAGCATTAGCTATTAATTTTCCTTCTTGCATGAGCACACATCCCAAACCTTGCCTCGAATCGTCACAGTAAATCACGTATTCTATTCCCGGTACAGGAAGTGTTAGAATAGGTGTTGTAACTAATCTCTTTTTCAGCTACTGAAAACTCTGTTCACACTTATCTGACCATTCAAACTTAGCATTTTTCCTTGTCAAAGTTGTTAAGGGTAATGCTAATCGTGAGAAATCATCAACAAAGCGTCTGTAGTATCCTTCCAAGCCTAGGAAACTACGTACCTCTGTCGCATTAGCTGATCTCTCTAAGTTGACCATAGCTTTTACTTTATTCGGATCCACAATAACTTCATTTGCTGGAACAACTTACCTCGAACACTACCTGATTCAACCAAAACTCACATTTGGTGAATTTAGCATACAACTGTTTATCGCGTAGTGTTTGCAGAATAATTCTCAAATGTTCCTCAGAGCTTTCCTATCAACTGAATTAACTAGTATATCATCAATAACTTCTATTACAAACTAGTCGAAATACTGATGGAATATCCTGTTCATGAGGTCCATGAAAATTGTTGGTGCATTAGTCAAACCGAATGGCATTACTAAAAACTCATAGTGCCCATACCTAGTTTTGAATGTTGTCTGACGAATATCTGATTCCCTTGCCTTTATCTGATGGTATCCTGATCTCAAATCAATCTTAGAAAACATTGATGCTCCTCGTAACTGGTCAATCAAGTCATCTATACGGGGAAAAGGATACTTGCTACGTATTGTGACTTTGTTTAACTGTCTATAATCAATGCATAATCTACGGGTACCATTTTTTTTTTCACAAATAACACTGGAGCTCTCCAAGGCGATATACTAGGTGTGATGTATCCCTTATCAACTAGTCCTTGTAACTGCATCTTCAGCTCCCTTATCTCACTTGGAGCCATTCTATACGACGCTTGCGAAGTAGGTGCTATTCCTAGTAACAGTTCAATAGTGAACTCAACTTCCCTATCAAGTGGCAATCCTGATAGATCTACTGGGAAAACATCAAGAAATTCATTCACAACAAGAACATTTTCTTGTTTTAGCTTTTCTTCCTGTACCTCAACTACATGTGAAAGAACCGTCAGTGCAACCTTACCTCAAACAACTTTTCAACTTTTAATGTTGAAATCAAACTCATAGGGATAATCTTTCTTTCACCCCTGAAAACCACTTTAACTAATCCTTGTTGCCTAAAAACAACTTCCTTTATATGAAAATCTCTGAAAGCATGATGAGTAAATAAGAAATTCATTCTTAAGATTGCATCCACCGCTTGCAACTCTAGTGGAAGGAAATCCACTAACATATTGAGACCTTCTATTAAAACCTCACAATCTCACAACACTGAATTGATAAATAAAGCATCACCTACTGGAGTGTATATAACTAACCTCTCCAATAAAGGCTTTAGCTTTCTATTCAGCTTAGTCAGGAATACATTAGAAACAAAGGAATGCGTAGCACCTGGATCTATTAACACACGTGCAGGTACATTCCAAATAGTAATCGTATAAGTAATGACATATGGTGCATCTTCTGCTTCTTACTGAGTCATAGCGTAGAGCTTTCCGTGTTGCCTAGGTCTCCCTACAACTCTCTTTAGTCTAACACCGCAGTGGTGCCTCTCTTGCGACTACTGAAATCTCTACGCTCAACCAATGCTCGGGACTCAACTTCGTAGTCCCTTTGTGCGACTCTCAAAAACTGTGGACAATCCCTCTTGACATGTCCTGGTTGTCTGCACTGGTAGCACACACCGAAGCCAACTAGACATTGGCCTCGATGATTCTTGCAACAATTTGCACATGCAGTTCTCCGTGCTGCACTGGCAACAAATTCCTGCACTGTCTGTGGTCTTGCTATGGATATAGCAGACTGACTAGGTGCTCTTTGACTCTGCCTTTGATAGGCACCACTAACATTCATCTGCTTCGATGTCTGGCCGCCAGCTCGATTCTTAAAGTCCTGGTGACTTGGAAACCTTTACTCCAGGTGTGAACCTCCGCTGCTCACGACCTTGGAAATTGCTTGTTGTCGAAACCCCACAACTAGGTTGCACTACAGATTTCTCCTCTATTATAGTCTACTCAACATGTAGGGCAATCTCTACTAGTTGAGGAAAAGTCAGTCCACTTAGAAATAGTTGTGACTGGGTACGTATCTCAGGTCGTAACCCTCTTTCAAATCTTCGACACCTTTCACTCTCAGATGCCACAATTACATCAACATACCATGACAGTTCGGTATACCTTCTCTCGTACTCAACCACTGAAAGTAATCCTTGCTTCAATTCTAAAAATTCATCCCTCTTTGCCTCGTAGTACGTGCTAGGTTAATACTTGTCTTCGAATATGCTTTTAAAAGTTTGACAGTCAAAAGTACGTGCATTACTACACCAGGCTAATATTGGTTTCCATCACCCTTTTGCCTCCTTCAGCAGCAAGAATGTGGCAAACTTGACTTTCTGCTCATCAGGATAAATCATCACATCAAAACATTTCTCAAGCATATTCAACCAAACATCAACGTCAGTTGGATCTATGGAACCCTTATACACTGTGGCTCCTAATTCTTTTAAGTGTTATATTCTATATTTCTTGTCTTGATCACTTAGCCTTGTTCTCTATGGCTTACCTACCTCATGAGAGGAATTAGCATGCTGCTTAATTCTGGCCCCTATCTGGACACTCAGGGCAATAGATCCCCTCTCAGATTGGGCTTGGGTAGGATCCTGCGTCCCGTCCTGATCCTGCCTGCATCGTCTACTAGTACGTGGTGGCATGACTTCTATAACATATCAACATACTAGACATGTAATGAGTACTTAACTCAAATGCACAATTCTAGACTTGTGTTCACATTCTAGTCCTGACTGAACTTACTCTTATCCTTACTTTGACCATGCTCTGTTAGTTCTATTGAATTAACTCATTAACTTGCTATTTACTTTTTAGTTTCTTCTAGAGCTAACTTGCTCTGTCTTATTCCCCATGGAGCTAACTGGTTGATACCAAGTTGTCAAACCCCCTCCCAAACTACCTGCTAACTTAGCCCGGCAGACGGCGTGAAGCCAACAGACATCATTCACCTCTCTAACGATATCTGTTGACCCGGTTTTACCTGATAAGCATACTAAACTTGTATAAGAAACACTTAAACATAACACAGCAGAATATTGACAATTACTTAACCTACGTAAGGGGTACCCCTACATAAGACTCTCTTGAAAACTTAAAGAGATATGAACATCACAACCAAAAACATACCCAACCATGGATCACACAACCATAACCTATAATGTACATAAAAAATAACTTTATAGTTCTTCTACAATGCATATAGACTTCCTATACATCTCCACCCACGTACAAAGTATCAAACTCTTGGAGCTTCCAGCAGACTATGGCAGGTTATCAGTCACCGAGAGCTCGATCTCTGCCTGAAAAGTGGGAAAACACTGAAAGAATGAGCTATGAAGCTTAGTGAGTGACTGAGTTAAAAATATATAACTCATAAATCATATCACTTGGAAACTTATGAGCATATGTATCTGTAATCAAGCGTTGAGAATACACATGTAATCATAATAGCTTTTCAGAAATCCAGCAAGTACGTCATTCAAATCTCGCAAGGCATATCGATACTAGTAACCATTTAAAAACGTATGACATTCTACGTTGTATATGACATACTCAATACAACCAACATTTTGTTGGGATTTTTGTCCTAATCTCGTATTTGTAAAATATTATTTTGAAATTAATAAGAGTTATTCTTTTCTTCACTTTGTGTCTCGCAAATATTTTAAACCTTTCCAATAAACTAAGCTCCAGGGTCATTGAATATATGAGAGAACTAGAACTTGAACGGTGTGTAGTGGACACAGAAGGAGGATCACGTTCGAGTTAATGACCCGAACGGTCTACAGTATAACGATGGGGTTGGAGACCTAATCCTTGATACATTGTGGATGCGGCTCGCTTTGTATTAGATACAAACGAGGTGATCTGACTCGTTCATGTGGTTGACATGCGAGTGGGGGCATTCTGTACAATGAGATTGTACAAGACCGGACCGTGAATTATTGGACTTACTGATATAACACCGTCGACAGTAAAAGACTGATAAATTTGTAGATGACCATTAGTGACTCGACCTGAATCTTGAGCGTATTACGGACTCGCGTCTGCCGGGGTCTGTCCTTTGATTAGTACGGGTGAGGGTGGTCTCAGTCACTCGCCCAATATGCCTATCTTCTCAGGGACAGAACCAAGTAGAGAGCTAGAAACCTAATTACGCGAGATGGAATTCACTCGTTCCCGTCTATAGGGAAACTAGAGGGTTGTTCCCTTAAGTCTTTGCTCTGGGCTTGGACAACGGCGCCCCCACCTTCTCACCGCCTCGAGAAGGGTGTTGTGTATGGTTGGACCTTCACAATATGTTGTTCATTAGAGGAGCAGTGGGGACTTAAGGAACAAGATATAGACACAGGGGTAAAACGGTAATTTGACCCAGCCGTGTGTATGAACAACCTATGAAGGGTCGACTCATGAGTATTGGTTATATCAGTGGACACGTAATATTCTACACTGATGGGAGTACAGCTACAGGCTTTAGTGAAGTGTTACTGTAGCTAATGAACATTAGTTGATCGGGTCAAAGAGTTTGACTGGTTAACCTCAAATCATTGGAGCCCGTCATTGTAGGTCCATTACGTCCCTTGGTTGGCTCAAATTATGATAAAAGAAGGGTTAAAGTTTTGGTATGAAATTGAAATGTTCAATTTCACTTTAAGAGTAATTATATCATATAGATGATATAATATATAGTTTAATATGAATGAGATTTATAATAAACTATGTGTTGGCCTACTTGTTGAATTAAAGGCTAATTGGAGAAATTGAAAGAGAGAAAATAAATTGAATGAGATTCAATTTCATTAAATCCACAACTATTGCAAATAAGATTTGCACCATAAAATATGAGATATCACCATAAAATATGAGATATCTTATATTATAAAATTATGTAAATGAGATTTACAAAACATATGGTTGTTGTAAAGTGGTAATTATGTGAAGTTGTGAACTTCATCATTCCACTATTTAAACCCTTTGTTAGATGGGTTTAGGTGAAGCAAAGAAAAGCTAAGTTGTCACTTTTGGATTTTGACCTAAGAATCCAAAAGTGATCTCTCTCCATTCTCTCATTTCTCCACTCTTTGCAAAACAAAATGTTCCCACCAACTTCCCTTCTCCAAAAGAGAACAACCAAGAAGATCATTTGGTAGTGTTTGGAATCCGTTCGTTGGAAGAATTCGTGGAGATCGAGAAGCGCAAAGAGTTCGTGATCTACAAGGAGAATTTGCTGAATCGGTCTACAACAAGTAAGTTAATCTTCTTGTTGTACATTTTTCAGCATGTTTAGCAAAGATCTAATATGTAGATCGGTCTTAGTAAACACGTTGCATGATGATACCGTGACGATTCGATCGTCTTCCGCTGCGCGGGGATTCTCTTCTGATCGAGGTGGAGAGTACATGGACACTGAATTCAAGGACTATATGATAGAACACGAAATTACATCCCAACTCTCAGCACCTGGTACGCCACAACAGAATGGTGTATCGGAGAGGAGAAATAGAACCTCGTTGGACATGGTTCGGTCGATGATAAGCTATGCGCGTCTCCCTGATTCTTTCTGGGGGTACGCAGTAGAGACTGCGGTTTACATTTTGAACAATGTTCCCTCAAAGAGTGTTTGTGAAACACCCTTTGAGGTCTGGAGTGTACGTAAAGGTAGTTTACATCACTTAAGAATTTGGGGATGCCAAGCCCATGTGTTGGTGTCAAGCCCGAAGAAGTTGGAACCCTGTTCGATATTGTGTCTATTCGTAGGTTACCCTAAAGAGACTAGGGGTGGTCTGTTTTACGATCCCAAGGAAAATAGGGTGCTTGTATCGACAAACCCCATTTTCCTAGAGGAAGACCACATTAGGATCATTTACCAAGAAGCAAAATTGTATTGAATGAAATGGACAGTACTTCAGCAAGAGTTGCTGATGGAGCTAGTACGTCAGCAAGCGTTGTTCACCCTAGCGGGTCTAGTCAAATCCATTCCCAAGAGTTGGGAATGCCTCGACGTAGTGGGAGGAATGTGAGACAGCCCGATCGCTATATGTGTTTAGCTGAAACCTCAGTGGTCGTTGCTAACGATGACAGTGAGGATCCATTGACCTATAATCAGGCAATGGCTGATATTGATAAAGACGAATGGATTAAAGCTATGGACCAAGAAATGGAGTCTATGTACTTCAATTCTGTCTGGGAGCTTGTGGATCAACCGGATGGGATAAAACCTATTGGTTGTAAATGGATCTACAAGCGTAAACGTGACGTAGATGGGAAGGTGCAAACCTTCAATGCCCGACTAGTGGCAAAGGGTTTTACCCAGGTTGAAGGGGTTGACTATGAGGAGACCTTTTCACTTGTTGCCATGGTTAAGTCAATCAGGATCCTTCTGGCCATCGCCGCGTATTATGACTACAAGGTATGGCAGATGGATGTCAAGACAACCTTTCTGAATGGCAAACTTGACGAGACCATCTACCTGGAACAGCCCAAAGGGTTCATTACCCAAGGCCAAGAGCAAAAAGTTTGCAAGCTTCATAAGTCTATCTATGGACTGAAACAAGCTTCGAGGTCTTGGAATATAAGGTTTGATGAGGTGATCAAATCTTATGGCTTTAATCAAAATGTCGATGAACCTTGTGTCTACAAGAAAATCGTTGACCAAACTGTCGCATTTCTGGTGTTGTACGTGGACGATATTCTTCTCATTGGGAATGTGGTTGAATTTCTTACTGACGTTAAGAAATTGCTAGCTTCACAATTCCAAATGAAAGATTTGGGAGAAGCTCAGTATGTTCTAGGTATCCAGATAGTCTGGAACCGGAAGAACAGAATACTAGCCTTGTCTCAGGCATCTTATATTCACAAGATGTTGTCTAGATATAAGATGCAGAACTCCAAGAAGGGCTTGCTGCCTTTTAGGCATGGGGTTCACTTGTCTAAGGATCAGTGTCCTAAGACTCCTCAAGATGTTGAGGATATGAGACGTATTTCTTATGCTTCAACTGTAGGGAGCGTGATGTATGCAATGTTGTGTACAAGGCCCGACATCTGTTATGCAGTAGGAATTGTCAGTAGATATCAGTCAAATCCTGGATTAGATCACTGGATAGCCGTAAAGACAATCCTCAAGTATCTTAGGAGAACGAGGAACTACATCTTAGTGTATGGGCGTGGGGATTTGATCCTTACAGGATACACGAATTCTGATTTTTAGACTTATAAGGATTCTAGGAAATCCACTTCAGAGTCAGCCTTCATTTTGAATGGAGGAGCTGTAGTATGGCGAAGCATCAAGCAGGGATGCATTGCTGATTCCACTATGGAAGCAGAGTATGTTGCAGCTTGTGAAGGCGCAGGAAAGTCGTTTGGCTAAGGAAGTTCATGACGGATTTGGAAGTTGTTCCAAATATGAACTTGCCCATCACACTGTTTTGTGATAACAGTGGTGCAGTAGCCAACTCACGTGAGCCTCGAAGCCATAAGAGAGGTAAACACATTGAGCGCAAGTATCATCGTCGATACGGAAATTGTGCACCGTGAGACGTGATGTGATCACAGAGAGATAGCATCGGAGCACAATGTAGCTGATCCATTTACAAAGCCTCTCACGGCTAAAGTGTTTGAGGGTAACCTAGAGAGTGTAGGTATTCGAGAGCTTCCTACCTAGGGCAAGTGGGAGATGTGCAAACGGATATTCAATGCCCTAGTTTATTGTAATTTTTTATTGTAACTCAAATACATTTTGGAAATGTACCTTCTCCACTAGCTTAGTCCAAATGGGAGTTTGTTGGGATTTTTGTCCTAATCTCGTGTTTGTAAAATATTATTTTGAAATTAATAAGAGTTATTCTTTTCTTCACTTTGTGTCTCGCACATATTTTAAACCTTTCAAATAAACTAAGCTCCAGGGTCATTGAATATATGAGAGAACTAGAACTTGAACGTTGTGTAGTTGACACAGAAGGAGGATCACGTTCGAGTTAATGACCCGAACAGTCTAAAGTATAAGGATGGAGTTGGAGACCTAATCCTGGATACATTGTGGATGCGACCCGCTTTGTATAGATACAAACGAGGTGATATGACTCGTTCATGTTGTTGACATGCCAGTGGGGGCATCCTGTACAATGAGATTGTACAAGACCGGACCGTGAATTATTAGACTTACTGATATAACACCGTTGACAGTAAAAGACTGATAAATTCGTAGATGACCATTAGTGACTCGACCTGAATCCTGAGCGTATTACTGACTCTTGTCTGTCGGGGTCTGTCATTTGATTAGTACGGGTGAGGGTGGTCTCAGTCACTCGCCCAATATGCCTATCTTCTCAGGGAAAGAACCAAGTAGAGAGTTGGAAACCTAATTACGCGAGATGGAATTCACTCGTTCCCGTCTATAGGGAAACTAGAGGGGTTGTTCCCTTAAGTTCTGTCTCCAAGGCTTGGACAACGGGCACCCACCTTCTCACTGGCCCGAGAAGGGTGTTGTGTATGGTTGGACCATCACAATATGTTGTTCATTAGAGGAGCAGTGGGGACTTAAGGAACATAATATAGACACAGGGGTAAAACGGTAATTTGACCCAACCGTGTCTATGAACAACCTGTGAAGGGTCGACTCATGAGTATTGGTTATATCAGTGGACACGTAATATTCTACACTGATGGGAGTACAGCTACAGGCTTTAGTGGAGTGTTACCAGTAGCTAATGAACATTAGTTGGCCAAGGTCAAATAGTTTGACTGGTTAACCTCAAATCATTGGAGCCCGTCACTGTAGGTCCATTAGGCCCCTTGGTTGGCTCAAACTGGGATAAAAGAAGGGTTAAAGTTTTGGTATGAAATTCAAATGTTCAATTTCACTTTAAGAGTAATTATATCATATAGATGATATAATATATAGTTTAATATGAATGAGATTTATAATAAACTATGTGTTGGCGTAATTGTTGAATTAAAGGCTAATTGGCGAAATTGAAAGAGAGAAAATAAATTGAATGAGATTCCATTTGATTAAATCCACAAGTATTACAAATAAGATTTGCACCATAAGATATGAGATATCTTATATTATAAAATTATGTAAATGAGATTTACATAACATATGGTTGTGGTAAAGTGGTAATTATGTTAAGTTGTGAACTTCATCATTCCACTATTTAAACCCTTTGTTAGATGGGTTTAGGTGAAGCAAAGAAAAGCTAAGTTGTCACTTTTGGATTTTGACCTAAGAATCCAAAAGTGATCTCTCTCCATTCTCTCATTTCTCCACTCTTTCCAAAACAAAAAGTTCCCACCAACTTCCATTCTCCAAAAGAGAACAACCAAGAAGATCATTTGGTAGTGTTTGGAATCCGTTCGTGGGAAGAATTCGTGGAGATCGAGAAGCGCGAAGAGTTCGTGATCTACAAGGAGAATTTGCTGAATCGGTCTACAACAAGTAAGTTAATCTTCTTGCTATACATTTTTCAGCATGTTTAGCCTAGATCTAATAGGTAGATCGGTCTTAGTAAACACGTTGCATGATGATACCGTGACGATTCGATCGTCTTCCGCTGCACGGGGATTCTCATTCCCTTCACATTTATTCTACGATGTAGTGGGGCCCGCCCAGCACTAACGAAAGCATTGTTGTCACGGAGTACACTCTAACGTCGACAACAAAAAATGACCTATGTGCACACAGTACCATATAGCCTCGGCCTCAATGTCTCAATCATTTACTCATTCAAGACTCAGAAATACACATAAAAACATTTAAACATGTCTGCTTATCTTTCCTTTCGTAAAACTCAAGCTTACTCAGCTTGTTCATTTAAACTGGAAATCTTTAAATCATACTTGCTAGTACATACTTGCTCGAAATCATATCATTTTCATAAATTTCGACAATCAAGAACATATGCTCACATATAAATTTCATCAAGACATTTAGGCTCACAACGAGCACTTGAAATCATTTCTTAGAAAATATGAATACTCATAAACATAAGTTCAAAGCAAAACAATAAGCATTGAAACCATTTCATTTTAGCAAAACCTTGCATTTTCATAAGCATAATACAAGCCTATAAACCATTTTGGAGGTTCATTTTGTCACTCACAGTGTTAGAACTAGAACCATGGCCTATACACTCGACCTATCTCCTCTTGGCCTATCATACAAATCAAAACCAATCATTAGAACCTCGGGCTTATGATTTTTAACCTTAAAACTACCAAAAACACACCATTCAATTTTCCAGCATTTCACAGATTTTATACCCTGTATTGAAACAGTCATAACTTCTTTATTACTTATCCAAAAAAGATCTACTCTATACCAAACTCTTCCTTTTTGAACCGTCTATAGATCATATGAAGAAATAAAATTGAGATTCCCAATGGATGTGATCGAAAATACCTCCAAATCTTCTTCCCTCGGAACAAACTTCTGCAATTCCATATTCGTTTCCCTGCTGCAACCCGAAACTTGACCTTAAATTTAAAACATCTTCCAGTTGGTTTCTTCTCATGATTCCTTCATGAAAGTTGTAGGCAATCCCATAAGCTTTCCAACCATACCTATTAGAGCTTCGGATTCAAACTCTACAGATCAGTACAACAAAAAAACAAGAGGCTTCTCGGATTTGATAGCTAATTTTGTCTTCTGCCTTCCTCTTCACAAAATAATAGCTTAAGATCAGAATTGGCTCGAGCTTCCTTCATGAACTTTGTTAAAAAATGAATTAACTTTCATGAAACAAAACTTCAACTCTTACCTCTTCTCTTTGAGCTCGAAATGAACAGAAAATTAGAATAGGGTTGAGTTGATCACCTTGCTGCTATACAGATTTCATTTGAGTTCTCCCCTTTTTTCTGCAACTCCAAATCAAGAAAACCATTTCTTCCTCTTCCCTTCTCCTTCTCCCACGAAGCCCCCAACTCTCCTTTGTTAAAATGAGAAGGAAATGATAAGAAATTTGTTTATTTAACAAAAAATATTCGGTGGAAAAGTTTTTTGTCTTCATCCCGTTTTACTTTCTTCCCTTTTGTCTCTTTTTTTATTTCTTTTTCCTTTTCTTTTTCTTTCTAAAACAAAGAAGACTTTAAACATTTCTTTTCTTCTTTTCTTTTTTTTCTTTTTTTTTTAAATAAGGAAATTCCAACGTGAGATCTCGGGTTTACAAACTTAGTTTACAACACTTCAGGATTTGGGGTTTTCCAGCACAAGTGCTAGTGGCAAACCCAAAGAAACTGGAACCACGTTCAAGATTATTCCAATTTGTTGCCTATCCCAAAGAAAAGAGAGGTGGTCTTTTCTACAACCCACAAGAAAACAAGATGATTGTATCGACAAACGCAACGTTCTTCGAAGAAGATCACATGAGGAACCATAAACTGCGTAGTAAACTAGTACTAGATGAAGCTACAGATGAACCAACAAGAGTTGTTGAACAAGCTGGACCTTCGTCAAGAGTAGATGGAGAAGCGAGCACCTCAAGTCGGTCTCGTCGTTCTCAATTGTTGAGAATGCCTCAACGTAGTGGGAGGGTTGTTTGCCAACTTGACCGCTACTTTGGTTTAGCTGAAACTCAAGTCGTCATAACTGATGACGGCGTAGAAGATCCATTGTCTTATAAACAGGCAATGAATGACGTAGATAAGGACAATGGATCAAAGCCATGAACCTTGAAATGGAGTCAATGGACTTCAATTCAGTAAGGTAACTTGTAGACCAACTTTGAAGGGTTACACCCGTAGGGTGTAAATGGATCTATAAGAGAAAGCAGAGATGGAGCCTTTAAAGGTACAAACCTTAAAGGCTAGACTTGTAGCAAAGGGTTTTACCTAAAGGGAAGGAATTGATAATTAAGAAACTTTTTACCCTGTTGTTATTCTGAAGACTATAAGGATACTCTTGTCCATAGCCGCGTTTTATGATTATGAAGTTTGGCAAATGAACGTCAAGATAGCCTGTTTGAATTGTAATCTTGACGAGAGCATCTATATGTCTCAGCCCGAAGGGTTCAAAACCCAAGGTCAGGCGCTAATAGTTTGCAAGCTCAATTGATCCATTTATGGGTTGAAACAAGCATCCAGATCATGGAATATAAGATTTGATACTGAGATCAAGTCTTATGGCTTTGACCAAAACGTTAATGAGCCTTGTGTTTACAAGAGGATCATAAATGACAAAATAATGTAGGATACATTACTAACATAAAGAATTGGATGATATCCTACTCATTGGGAATAATGTAGGATACATTACTGACATAAAGAATTGGATGGCGACCCAATTCAAAATTATTGATTTGGGAGAGGCGCAATATGTTCTTGGGATTCAGATCTTCAGAAATCGCAAGAACAAAACGCTAACTCTATCTCAAGCATCTCATATCGAAAAAATGTTGTCCAAATATTCGATGACGAATTCCAAGAGGGACTCATTACCCTTCAGAGATGGAGTTTATCTGTCTAATGAACAGTGTCCTAAGACACCTCAAGAAGTTGAGGATATGAGACGTATTCCCTATGCCTCTGCAATAGGTAGGTTAATGTATGCTATGTTGTGCACGAGGCCAGACATTTGCTATGCACTGGGAATAGTCAGTAGGTAACAATCCAATCAACGGTTAGACCACTAGACAGTAGTTAAAAATATCCTTAAGTATCTTCGGAGATCGAGGGACTAGACCCTTGTGTATGGGACTAAGGATTTGATCCTTACAAGATACATTGATTCTAATTTTCAGACCGATAAGGATTCTTAGAAATCCACACCGGGATCAGATTTCACTCTTAACGGGGGAGCTATAGTATGGCGAAGCATCAAACGAGGATGCATCGCTTAGTCCACGATTGAGGCTTAGTATGTCGCTGCTTGTGAAGCAACTTAAGAGGCTATTTGGCTAAGAAAATTCCTTACTGATTTGGAAGTTGTTCCAAATATGAAATTTCTCACCACTTTATACTGTGACAACAGTGGTGCGGTTGCCAATTCAAAGGAACCTCACAACCATAAGCGAGACAAACACATAGTGAGGAAGTATCACCAGATACGAGAAATAGTGCAACAAGAAGATGTGACAGTCACGAAGATGGCTTTGGAGCAGAATATTGTCGATCCTTTTACAAAGACTCTCACGGCTAAAGTGTTCGAGGGTCATCTGGAAAGTCTAGGTCTACGAGATATGTACATACGCTAATATAGGGCAAGTGGGAGATATGTAATGGGGTATATGGATGCCCTAGTTTATTGTATTTCTATCTTTGTAACCAGTGTTTTAGATTATGATGTACCCCCCTAGAGTTCTAGTTCAAGTGGGAGCTTGTTGGGGTTTGTGCCCTAAAACTCGTAGTTTGAAATTTTATTCTAATTATTGTAATAAAGTGTTATTATTTCAATAAAGAGTTATTGTTCGATATTGCCTTTGTTTTAACCCTAAAGACAATAAACTAAACATCCAAGGTTCTAATATGAATCTTTACATGAATGTAGTGTACATAGAAAGGATCTATGTAAGAGATACGACCTAAAGGGTATATAGTAAGAGGACAAGATTTGGGTACCTTATCTTGGTAAAACTATGGATGTGACCAACTCAGTATAAGATACAAACACAATGATCCTAAGTTGTTCGTGTAGATGACATGTGAGTGGGGATATCCGATGTAATGAGATTACATAAGATCAGACCGTGAAATAGTAACCACTAGATAAAACTTCGTTCACTAATTAGGTTTCTATTTCACTATGATGACCTAGGAAACTTGATCTCAATCCTGAGCAGGTTACGAACTCCTGTTCGCGATGGATTGTCCTTTGACTAGTATGGATGTGAGTGGTCAGATTGGTCGACTCAATATGGTGACCTTGTTGGGGACAAGACCGAGTGAGCAGTTGGGGACTTAGCCAATCAAGATTGAATTCTCTCATTCCCGCCTATTAGGATAAGAAGATGAATGTTCCCTCAAGTGGTGTTTCCGAGACTTGAACAAAGGGTCGACCATCTCATTAGCCCGAGAGAGTACATCTCAGATATTGGTAAGACCACAAACAAATTCTTCATTAGAGGAGCACATGTACTTAAGGTACAAGATGTAACATAGGGGTAAAACGATAATTTGACTTAGCTGGTGTTAAGAACATTTGTGAAGGATTGACTTGCTATTATTGGTCGATATATGTTGACACCGAATTATATCAGCAGTGAGAAGAGTGTTGTTGCAGAACTTTAGTGGAGTGTTCCCGCAGTTAACGAATGTTGATTGGGAGGTTAATGAGATTAACAAAGCAATCTCGTAATTTTGGAGCTTCTGATATGTATGTCCATTAGGTCCACCTTCTAGCTCGTAAAGGGTTCTTAGATCATTTGAGTTTGAAATGTTTATAGTCAATAGTGAATAAATTTAATGTATATAGATACGATATAATATATAGTTTTGGAACTATATATTATAAATTTAATGTGAAATGATTCATATTAAATTATATTAGAGAATTCAATATTTGAAAGTGTTCAAAATTAAATTCAAATGTAAATGTAATTCATATTTGTAAATTATAGATTAAATCATAATGTGCATGTGATATCCATTAAACTATAGGATAAAGGGTAAAATTATTAAATGTCATTTCATCATTTAATTAATATGATATTTGAATTAAATATGATTCGTTAACTGCGGGAACACTCCACTAAAGTGTGAATCTTAGTGGCTCCACCACTGACTGCGCCTCTACTATACTCTGCTCAACACGTAGAGCAGTCTCTACCAGCTGAAAGAAGTCAGTCCACTTAGCAATGGCTGTGACTGGGGTACGTATCCCAGGACGTAATCCCCTTTCAAATCGTCGACACCTGTAACTCTCAGATGCCACAATAACATCAGCATACCGTGATAGCTCGGTATACCTTCTCTCGTACTCAGCCACTGATAGTGACCCTTGCTTTAATTCTAAAAATTCATCTCTCTTAACCCAGCAGTATGTGCGAGTATTATTTATCTTGAAGATACTTACGAATGTGTGCCAATCCAGTAGTACGCGTGCATCACTCCGTCGGCTAAAATCGATTTCCACCATCCCTCTGCTTCCTTCTCTAACAGGAATGTGGCTAACTTGACTTTACGCTCCTCAGGGCAGCTCATCACATCAAAACATTTCTCAAGCTTATTCAGCCACACCTCGGCGTCAGCTGGATCTGTGGAACCCTCAAACACTGTGGCTCCAAATTTCTTCGGACGTTCTATTCCATACGCCTTTTCTGGATCACTTGGCCCTACTCTCTCTGGCCTTCCTACCTCTTGTGAGGAAATGGCATGCTGCTGATCTCTGGCCTCTGTTTTGACTCTCGGGGCACTAGATCCCCTCTTTGATTGGACTGGGATAGGATCCAACGTCCTGCCCTGATCCTTCCTGCGTCGTCTGCTAGTACGTGGTGGCATGACTCCTATAACATATCAACATATTAGACATGCTATTGATACTTAACTCAAATACACAATACTAAACTTCTATTCACATTTTAGCCCTAATTGGACTTGCTCTTATCCTTACTTGAACCACACTCTACTAGTTCGATCTGAACTAACTCAAAAACTTGCTATGACTTTTACTTTATTCTCAGAGCTAACTTGCCCTGTCTCATTCCCATGGAGCTAACTGCTCTGATACCAAGTTGTCACACGCCCTCCCGAACTTCCTGCTACTTAGCCCGAAAGGCGGCGTGAAGCCAACAAACATTGTTTAACTCTTAACAATACCTGTTGACCCTGTTTTACCTGATAAGCATACTATGTTCGCATATGGAACACTTTAACATAACATAGCGGAAACTGGACAACTATTAAACATATACAAGGATAAACCCTTCATAAGTCTCTCTTGGAAACTAAAAGTCAAGTGCATCAGAAACAACACAAGACAAACCATTGTTTATACAACCTCTAATGTACAAACAACAATAACATCATTGTTCTCTCAAAATAATTACAAACATAGAGACCTGCTAAACAAATCCAGCCACGTACACTCGACCTATCTCCTCTTGGCTTTGGCAAACAAACCAAATCAACCATTAGAACCTCGAGATCATGCTTTTTAACCTTAAAACTACAAGAAAACACACTTTCAAATTTTTCAGCATTTTCAGATTTTCTTCCCTGTATTCAGACAGTCATCACTTCTTCATTACTTATCAAAAATTAATGTAATGTATACCAAACTCTTCCTTTTTGAATCCTCTAAAACTCTTATGAAGACATGAAAATGAGATTCCTAACGTATTCGTTCGAAAATACCTCGAGAGCTTAATCCCTAAAATGATCCTGCTGCTGTTCCAGATTTCACTTCCTTCTGCAACCCGAAAATTAACCTGATGATTACAATATCTTTCAATCATTTTCTTCTCACGATTCCTTCATGAAACCTGTAGTGAATTTAATAAGCTTTCGAGCAATACCAATTAGAGCTTCTAACTCCAAGTATAAAGATCGTAATAACCAAAACATCGTGAGACTTCTCGGATTTGACAAAGAAATTTCTGTCTTTCGCGCTTCTTCTTAACAAAACAGTAACTTAACATAAAAATTTTCTCCAGCTTCCTTCATAAACTTTGTTTAAAAATGAGTTAGCTTTCAAGAAAACTAAGCCTCAGCTCTTACCTCTTCTAATGGAGCTCGAGAAGATCAAAACATCAAGACTGGTCTGAGTTGATCAAGTTGCTGCAATAAGAAATTCCCTTGAGTTCTTCTCCTTTCTTCTGCAACTCCAGCTCCAAATTCACGAAAAAATTGATTCCTTCTTCGTCCTTTCTCCTTCTCCCACGAAACTTCAGCTTGGTTTGTAAAGATAGAGAAGAAAATCGAGAGATAAGGCTTTGAAAAAAAAACAATCGGTGGAAGAGGTTTCTTTTTTGTCCTTTTTCCCTTTTCCCTTTTTGCTTTTTTTCTTTTTCTTTTTCCTTATTTTTTTCTTCCTTTATCCCTTTCTTCCATTTCTTTTCAAAACAAAACAAAACTTAACATATTTACATTTGTTTCATTTTCTTTTCTTCTTTTATCTTTTAAAGCAAACAAAACAAAAAATGGTTTAAACTTTTTCTTCCTTGTTTTCCTTTTGTCTTTCACTTCATTACTTTTCTTTTTAAGACATGGGAAACCAAGTTTAAAACATTCATTTCTTCTTTCTTTTTGTTGTTTGATAATAAGGAAGTTCCAAAGAAAGATCTCGGGTTTACAAGAAAGGCTATATATAGAAAATAGCTAAAACCCATTTGTAAATATAATCAAGCCATGCTATAAATTTACTGAGTTTAAGTCACCACTACAGAGAAGATAAAAGCTCATAATGTAGTACTATCGTGAAGAATAGTTAGACCAACAACGTAGAAGCTCATAACAATAAAACTCATGGCATGATATCGCTTTCAACCCCTAGCGGTGGTAGAGTTATCTTTATACAAACAACATTCATATCTCTCTCACGTGTACGTGGAATGTCATTTGGCACTTTGATTTTCCCTAATATCTTCTCCATGTCTTTAAGTATTAGGATAAAACTATTTACTAACCGAATACCTTCTCATTGTCCTTCAAAGATCGGAAAACACGATTCTTCCCTCCCAAGTACCTTCTCTATGTCCTTCAAGATCTGGGAGTTAACGACATAAAGGGGGCATACATTGTTTATAATCGAAATTGTGTTTTCAAAACACATACAAGAATTTCTCAACATTTGCATATTACTTTTCTAAACATGTTTCCAAGTCAATCTACACAAAGCATTCTCTAGAGGAAATCATACTTCCATAATTAGTTTCCATACTTAAATATATAGCTACACATTAATTCAAAACATGCTTATGCATTAAGAACATTCCACAAAAACTCCATGAAACTATACAAATATTCAAGCATGATTCAATGATCAACATTTATGCTTTTGAAGAAAAAAATCAAAGGTTAAGTATAGTTCTATATAATGTCACTCAAAATCACCAAAAGGGTTCCAGGGATTATAATCTATTCCTATCTCCGTTTGCCCTGAAAATGAAATTAATAACATTAATTCCTTTCCTTATGCACCTTAAAAAAAACAGATCTAATTTATAGTAACCATACACACTTGGTTGTAAGGTATCTAGAAATGCAAGCACATCTCCTTCAATCTCTCGCTACCATATTTTTTCATTTGAACTTAAGATTTCAGGTTCAACTTTCAGTTTGGGTTTCTCAAAATTTATCAACACAACCACCAAATATTTTTTTGATAGACCTCAAGTACAGCATCTTAGCTTACTTACCTCAAAATTTTCAGCTTTTAATTCCTCCTCAAGAGCTCAAAACAGATTGATCTCCTTACACTGCTCTGCTACCCGAGAACTTTGAACACCCCTCACTTTTCTGTACTTTTCTCCTTCTTCCTCTTCTCATTTTCGAAATAGCCAACCTGTTTTGTATTCTACACTGAATTTATGAGAATTTGACTAAAAAGCATCGAATTTGGTCTGTAAACAAAGAGATATGATCGATTGAAGGTTCCCATTTTCCAAATTGCTTGCTATCTTAGTAAGAATTTGGCAGTACCTACTTGCCAAACTCAACTTCGAGCCTTCACCTCCCTTGGCCAGCTCCTACTTTAATATTTACATCATAATCCCATTTTTAAAACACCAAAATAAGTAAATAAGTCAACCTAAAGCATTTAACCAGCTTTACCTAAGTTTATAGAAGATATGAACTTTTCATTCAATACATAATGCACCTAAAATTAGCCTAATTTGCTAATGATCTTAACATACTTCAATAAACCTTCTAATCTGCTTATTTCAATGGCTTACCTATCTCCTTGTGAAGCTTTAAACACATTATAGTCCCCAATTAAATAGATTACCAAATCCGATCACGACATCTTTTAGTGCAACCTATATCATTTTGCATATGTTAAAACATCATGTATGAATGCAAAAGGATAAAAGAAAACAAATAGAGTTTGGGGCTTACAACATGTGATTGGGGACATCCTGTGCAATGAGATTGTACATGATCGTGATCAGTAAATTATTAGATGTACCGATGTAACACCGCTAATGATATAGGACTAATAAATTCGTAGATGACCATTAGTGACTCGACCTTAATCTCGAGCGTGTTACAGCACTCCACGCTGCAGGGGTCATCCTTTGGACGAGCACGGTGAGGGTGGCCACTGTTGCTTGCCCAATATGTCTCTCTTCTAAGGGACAGAACCACGTGGGGAGCTGGGAACTTGACTACGCATGAAGGAATTCACTGCTTCCTATTTAGGAAACTAGAGAGGTTGTTACCTTTAGTGTTGTCTCCAGGGCTTGAACAACGGGGCTCCTCCCTCTCATTGGCCGAGAGGGTTCTTTATGGTAGGACCATGCAACGTAGTAGTTCATTAGAGGAGCAACCGGACTTAAGGAGCAAGAGGTAGACACGGGGTTAAACCATATATTTGACCTAGATGTTACTACAAACAACCTGTGAAGAGTCGAGTCACGAGTATATGTTATACCGATGGACACAACTTGTCCTACAATGATGGGAGTGAAGCTACGGGCATTAGTGGAGTATTACCATAGCTAATGTATGATGAAAAATCGGGTCAAATAGTTTGACAGGTCAGTCTCGAATTATTGGAGCTCATCATCCGAGGTCTATTAGGTCCTCTGCTTGGCTCAAATTGGACAAATTGAGGGTTTATAGTTTGGTATGAATTTGAAGTGATCAAATTCATTGTTTCGATATTTATGTCATTTATATGTGATATAGATGACATAATATATAGTTTGATGTGAATGAGATTCATAATAAACTATAGTGTAGCCTAATTGATGAATTAGTGCCAATTGGAGAAAATGAGTTGAGATAAATTAAATTAAATGTGATTCAATTAAAATTCCACAATTATTCAAATGAGATTTGTATAATAATGTATGAGATGCCTTATATTATGTGATATGCAAATATGATTTTATATCATATAGTTGTGGTAAAATTATGATTTTGATGAGGTTTTAACAATACCACACACTAGTATTTAAAGGTTTTGCAAGAATCCTTAGGTAAGCCAATTGCCATTTTTTCGATTTTGATCCGAAAAGAGCAATCACTTCCCTTTCAAATCTCTCCCAATTCTCTCATACTCTCCTCACACAAAACAAAAGAGAGTCCCACATACTCTCCCTCAACCACCAAAGAACAACCGAGAAGACCCTTTGGAGGTGTCTCACTGTTCGGTTCGAGGAAATCGTTGGTTCGAGAGAGATCGTGACCGGAGGAAGAAATCATTGAAGAAGAGTTCTTCAAGAAGTAAGTAACATGTTTCCTTCATGTTTTTGCTCTTATTTGTATGTTTAGCCTAGGAATCTATGAGATTGGTTCGATTTAAAATAAGAATTTCACAATGAAACAACGACGTTGCTGCGAGAATTCTAAATCCCTTCAAGACCTTCTACTAAGACCTCAACCTCACAATCCTCCAACACTGCATTGACTAGCAAAGCATCACAAACTTGAGTATCTATAAATAGCCCCTACAGTAAAGGCTCTAGCTTCCTTTTAAACTTGGTTATGAACATACTACAAACAAAAGAATGTGTAGCACGATGATCTACTAAAACACGCGCAGGAACATTAAAAATATGAATCATACCACTAATCATGTCTGGTGCATATTTCGCTTCATGCTAAGTAATAGTGCGGGTCTTTCCCTACTACTTAGTTCGCCCTATAACTCCCTTCTGCCTAGCACCGTTGGTGCCCTCTCCTGTAGCTATTGAAACTCTCGCTTGCTCAACTTTTTGAGACTCAACTCCCTGGTTCCCTTGTGAGATTTCTCTCGCTTGTGTGTACAAACAAGACATATCAAACCATGATTTATACAACTACAACCCCTAGTACATACACGAACATAATGATACATTCCTTTATAAATATGTACAACATATACAGACTTGCTATACAACCTCACCCACGTACAAGGTATCAAACTCTAAGAGCTTTCAACAGATTATGGCAACATTTCAAGCAACGGGAGCTCGATCTCTACCTTAAAAGTTGGAAAATATTGAAAGAAGAAACTATAAAGCTCAGTGAGTGACAAAATATATAACCGTGAACTCATAAGTCATATCATTTGATAATCTATGAGCATAAGCATTTGTAATCGTGCATTAAATATAAATGTGGGATCGTAATGCCTTTTTCGTAAATCCAAAAGTATGTTATTACAATCTCGCCAGCCATATCAAGAATACTAACCATTTAAAAACATATGCCAATGTGCGTTGTGTAAAGCACATCAGTGCAACCAACGTTCACTTTACGATGTAGTGGAGCACGCCCAACACTCCTATCGTCTTTGTCGTAGTGGGGCCCACCCAGCACTCATGACAACTTTGTTGTCACGGAGTACACTGAACGTCGACAACGGAAATGACTTGTTTGCACACGATACTATACAACCTCAGGCTCAATATTTCAGTAAATTATTCATGCGAGTCTAAAAAAATCCACATGAAAATACTTGAACACGCCTTTCTAACTATTTTTTCGCATAACTCTAGGTTACTCAACTTGTTCTTTAAAATTGGAAGTCTTTAAACAATACTCACTAGACATGCTTGCTTGAAATTATTACATTTCCACTTAGTTTTAGAAAATCAACAAACATATGCTCACATGTAAATTTCATTGGGGAAATCTAAGCTCACAACGAGCACTTGAAATCATTCCTAGGAAACAATGTATGCTCATAAGTATGTGTTCAAAACAAACATAAAACATTTAAACTAATTCATTCTAGAGAAGTCTTGAATTTCCATAAGCATAAATTCAAGCATGGAAGTTTTGTCACTCACAACGTTAAAACTAGATCCCCAACCCGTATGCTTGACATATTTCCTCTTGGCATTTCGAACAAACAGAGACCAAGCATTAGAACTTTAATCTCATGAATTTCAAACATTAAATTACAAATATCATTACATTCATTTTCCAACATTTTACAAATTTCATACCCCAACTTCACATACTTATAACTTCTTCATTACTTGGCTTAAAAGATGTACTTTATACCAAACTCTTACCTTTTGATCCTCTAAAACGTATCTGAAGAAATAGAATTGAAGTTCTCGAAGGTTGTATCCGTAAATACCTCGAAGTCTACTTACTCAAATTATGCTTATGTTATTTCCAGAATCGTTTTTTGCTACACACCACATTTGACCTGAATTTTAAACCCACTTCCAATCATTTTTCACTCACGACTCTCCATGAAAGTTTTAGAAAATTAAATAAGCTTTCCACCCATACCTAACAGAGCTTCTAATTCAAACTCAATATCTAGAGGTTTCTCAGACTTGACAACAATCTCTCTCCTCTGAATTCCCCTTCAAAAATCAATAACTTAAAGTCATATTTTGCTCGAGCTTCTTTCAGGAAATTTGTTCAAAACTTTGTTAATATGCATGAAAATTAAACCTCACCTCTTACCGCTTAGTGTGGAGCTCAAAACGAGTTATACATCAATAGTGGGTAGAATTGATCACATTGCTGCCATGAAAGCTTGTGTCGGGTTTCCCCCACTTCTTCTTCGTTCAACCCTCTACCACGAAGTGCTCTTGTATTCTTTCAAGAATGAGAAAGAAATGAGAATAAAATTGGTTAAAATGAACGTACGCAGTGAAGTGCTCCATTATCCTCATTTCTTTTTATTGTTTTTCACATTTCTTTTTTTTTTCTTCTCTTTTATTATTTCCTTATACAACAACTTTCCAAAATGTTTTAAACGTGTGTGTGCGTGTGTGTGTTTTGTTTTTTGAAAAGAAATTTGAAGGAGAGATCTCGGGTTTACATAGCGTACTGTTGTTGCGGTTTCTTAGAATTTGAATCCCAAAAACATATTGTGCCTCCCCCAAATATTTCATTTGGAATTGGGTTGCTAACCATTTTTTTTTCGTCACAGTGATGTATCGTACATCATTTTTAATGAGCAGGATATTGCCCACATAAAGTACTAAGAAAATGATCTTATCGTTTATAATCCTTTTGTAAATACGAGGATAATCGACTTTCTGGTCAAAACCTTGTTTGATCAAGTATGAAATCTTATGTTTCGTGATCTTCAAGCTTGTTTGAACTCATAAATAGAACGATTGACCTTGAAAACATTTTGCTCTCGACCTTGGCCTATGAACCCTTCGAATTGACACAAATATATAAACTCATCAAGATTACCATTCAAAAAGGCATTCATTGTTGTGATGTATGCCCTAATCTCGTGAAGTTTGTAATACTTATGGTTTTAATAAATAAAGGTTGTTTATTTATCAAACTTTGTATTTCACATTTTATACACCTAATCAAATAAACTATGCTTTCGGTGATATTAATAGAGAGAACTAGAACTTGAACGGTGTGTAGTTGACACATGAGTAGGATCACGCTCGAGTTAAGTACTCAAACAGATCTCGATATATGGATAGGGTTGGGAACCTCATCCTGGTAACACTATAGATGCGACTCGACTTTGATTGGATACAAACGAGCTAATCCAAATTGCTCATAGCCGACATGTGAGGGGTCATCCTTTGCAATGAGATTGTACAAGACTGCATCGTGAATTATTAGACCTCACCGACCATTTGTTCTCGCCCTTAATCCCGACTGCAGTTTACAAACTCCCATCTGCAATGGTTTGTCCTTCGACTAGTACGAGTAAGGGTGTCAATAGTACGCCGAATAAGCCTATCTTCTTAGTGGCAGGACACGTGGGTTACTGGGAACTTAACTATACAAGAGGGAATTCACTCGTTCTCGAGTTAGGAAAACAAGAGAGGTTGTTCCCTTAAGTTCTGTCTCCAGAGCATGAAAAACGGGTGACTATGCTCTAACTGTCCTGAGAGTGATGTTGTTTATGGTTGGACAATGCAACAAAATTGTTCATTAGAGGAGTAGTGGGACTTGAGCAATACGAAGTAGACACAGGGGTACACCGTAATTTGACAACTCACGAGCATTGGTTATATAATTGGACATAACCTATCCTACGGTGAGAAGACTTCAGCTACGGGCTTTTGTGGAGTGTTACCGTAGTTAATGGATGTTGATTAACTAGATCAAAGAGTTTGATCGATTTATCTCATATAATATGAGCTCGTCAATTGTAGGTTCATTAGGTCCCTCGGTTGGCTTAGGTTGGACTAAATGAGGGTTTACAGTTTGGAGTTAATTTTAAGTGTTCAAATTCATTAAAAGGGTATTTTCGTCATTTATATGTGATATAAAGGACATAAAATATAGTTTATTGTCAATAACATTCATGATAAACTATAGTTTAACCTAAATGCTTAATTAGGGGTAATTTAGAGAAGTTGAATTTACGTAAATTAAATTGAATATGATTAAATTTTAAATACCACAATTATGCAAATTTGACTTGTATAATAACGTATGAGATACCTTATATAATGTGAGATCTTGTTGGATCTGGTAGTGTTTATAAGGCATGTTGTTGAAGCAAATTGTGTTAGTGTGGATTTGTAGAAAGTGAATGTTATGGTCAAAGCTCAAAGAGGATACTACAGACGGTTTGTTCATTGTTAGCATTACCCTTAATGACTTTGAACAATGTTAAGTTTTGGTAGTGGTCGATAAGTGTGAACAATGTTTTCGTGAGTTGAAAGTGACAACACCTAATCTAACACTTCTTGTAACAGGAAATAGTATGTGATTTACCATGACACTTTGAAGCAAGGATTAGTGTGTGCTCGTATGCGAGAAGGAAAGGTAATAGCTTATGCATCAAGGCAATTGAAAAACAAGAGTTTACTTACCCTACCCATGATCTTAAGCTAGCAAAGCAGCTTGTTTTAGCATGGAAGATTTGGAAGTATTATTTATTCGGTGAGAGGTGCCACATTTTCCTCGATCATGAGAGTTTGAAATATATCTTTGATCGTAATGATTTGAATATGAGACAGAGATGATGGATACAATTTATTAAAGATAAGGATTGTATCATATAATACCATCCATGTAAGGCAAACGTATTATCAGATGCATTAAGTAGGAAGTCGAGACTTCCTAGGGATGCCTTGTATGGTATTCGAGCATCCTTTATAATCATACTGAGGATTCTAAGGTGGTTGTGGACTGCAAAGAATTTAGGGAGTCTCTTAGCTCAATTTCAAATCAGTCTTCGCTCAGTACCTTATATTGTGAGTAGATAACTGAGAGGATAGTAACATGCAGTAAGATGTTTGAAAACTCCAAATAGGGCCTAGAGTAATAATTTAAGGTGGGAGAAGACAAAGCCATAGTTAAGCAGGGAAGACTATGTAGTCCGAGTATTAGTTAACTTAAAGATGCTATACTAGAAGAAACTCACAATTCAACTTACGTTGTAATCCTGATATTTTTCTTAGGAATTCAAGAAAGAAAAGAAAGAAAAAATAAAAGAAAACAAGAAAGAAAAGGTTAATATATTATTGTTGGTTTTGTTTTAAAAAGAAAAGAAAAGAATGACAAGAAATGAAAAGGAAAAAAGGAAAAAAGAAAGTGGGAGGTGGGAGGTGGGACCCCCACCTATGTTTTCTTTTAAGTAACCAAGTTTCCTTCGATTTTCTTCTCGTTTCAACAAAGTGAAGCTGAGAGTTTCGTGGGAGAAGGAGAAAGAAGAAGGAAGAAGGTGATTTTGGAGCTTGAATTGCATAACATAGGGAGAGAACTCAAGTAATTTAGTAGAGCAACAAGGTAATCGTTCTTCCATGTTCTTATGTTTTAATCATTTCGAGCTCCACGAGAAGAGGTAAGAGTTGAGGTTTAATTTTCTTGAAAGCTAACTGATTTTGGAACAACGTACGTGAAGGAAGCTCGAGCCAATTCGGACCTTAAGTTATTATTTTCTGAAGAGGAAGGCAAAAGGCAGATATTTGTTATCAAATCTGAGAAGCCTTAGGTGTTTTAGTTGTCCTGGTCTGTAGAGTTTGAATCAGACGCTCTAATAGGTATGGTTGAAAAGCTTATTGAAAGAATTTGGTATAAAGTACATCGTTTTTGGCTAAGCAATGAAGAAGTTGTGAGTGTCTGAAAACAGGGCATGAAATCTGTAAATGCTGGAATTTTGACTGATGTGTTTTTTTAATTTCAAGGTTAAAATCCCTATGCTCGAGGTTCTAAAACATCGTTTTGGTTTGTTTGGCAGACCAAAAGAAATAGGTCAAGTGTCACGAGTCATGGTTTTAGTTCTAACACTGGGTGACAAAACGAAGTTCGAAAATGAACTATATGCTTGTATTATGCTTATGAAAATGCATGGTTTTGTCAAAACGAAATGGTTTCAATGCTTACTATTTTCCTTTGAACACATGTTTATGAGTATTCATATTTTCAAAGAAATGATTTTAAATGCTCGTTGTGAGCATAAATGTCTTGATGAAATTTATACATGAGCATATGTTCTTGATTGTCGAAATTTTTTAAAATGTTATGATTTCGAGCAAGCATGTAGTAGCAAGTATAATTTAAAGATTTTTTGTTTTATGAACAAGCTGAGTAAGCTTGAGTTTTATGAAAGAATTGATAAGCAGGCATTTTCAAACATTTTTATGATGTTTTCTAAGACCTGATTGAGTAAATTACTGAGATATTGAGCCCGAGGCTTTATGGTACCGTGTGCACACAAGTCATTTTCTATTGTCGACATTGAGTGTACTCCGTTAAAACAATGTTGTCGTGAGTGTTGGGCGGGTCCCACTACGACAAAGACGATGGGAGTGATGGGCGGGCCCTACTGCATTGTCACACCCCCTTCCGAATTACCTGAAAACTAGGCTCGAAAGGCGGCGTGAAGCCAGCAGACATTGTTTAGCTCTTTTACAATACACATGACCTGTACTCTGATAACATACTATGTTTGCATATGGAACATTTTAACATGACACACAGTAGAACTGGACAACTATTAAACATACACAAGGAGAAACCCTTCACAAGTCTCTCTTGAAAACTAAAAGTCAAGCGCATAAAAACAACACAAGACAACTCAATGTTTATACAACCACTAATGTACAAACTTCTATAACTACATAACGACTTGCTATACAACACCACCACGCACAAACTATCAACTTATGAAACTTCCAGCAGACTATGGCGGGGATGTCGTGTACCAGAGCTTGATCTCTACCAAAAGGTTTGAAAACATTGAAGGAATGAGCCAAAAGCTCGGTGAGTGCCTATCTTTAAAACATTATAAGCTCACAGTGAATCACAATAATGGCAGATTATAAGTACAAAATAACTTAACATCTGTTTGTAAACATTAACAAACCATGCTTCCAATTTACAGGTTTTTAAGTCACCACTTGTGCATAGCACTCAACTCAAAATGTACTAACATATCGAGGGTAGATAGATCAATAATATAAAAGCTCATAACAATAAGCACATGACATGACTCCACATCAAACCATAGAGGTGGTAGAGTTACATTTATTCCAACAAGGTTCATACCTCTCTCCCTTTCTCACGTGCACGTGGAATACCTTTAGTCGCTTGGTTTTCCCTAATACCTTCTCTATGTCCTTCAAAGATTAAGGTAAAACCATTCACTACCCGAATACCTTCTCATTGTCCTTCAAGATTTAGGTAAAACCATTTACTTCCTGGATACCTTCTCATTGTCCTTCAAGATGTCGGGATATCATGATTCATTTTCCCCTAAGTACCTTCTCGAATGTCCTTCATGTTAGGGGTTAACCACAAACATGAGCATACTTTGTTTACCATGGAAATCATGTCTTTAAAACACATATAACAATTCCTTAACATTTTCACATTATCATATAAACATATTCCCAAACGGATTTACATAAAACATTCTCTAAAGGAAAGCATACTTTCATAATTTAGTTTCCATACTTGGATTTATTGTTACAACTAACTTCAAAGCATGCTTAGGTTCCATCATGAACCTTATGTTAGAAAACTCTATGAAGCCATTCACAACTAGTTCATTCAAGATGTAATTATCAACACTTATGTTCATGAAGAACAACATAGGTCAAACATAATTCTAAGATAGAGTCACTCACCGTATTAGAATTGGAACCTTGGCTTGTAAACTTGACCTATTTGCTCTTGGCCTGTCAAACAAGCCAAATCAATCATTAGAACCTCGAGCTCATGATTTTTGACCTTAAAATTTGCAAGAAAACACACTTTCAAAATTCCAGCATTTTCAGATTTTCTGCCCTGTTTTTAGACAGCCATAACTTCTTCATTTCTCAGCCAAACAGGGTGAAATTTATACCAAACTCTTCCTTTTTGAATCCTCTAAAACTCTTATGAAGACATGAAAATGAGATTCCTAACGTATTGGTGAGAAATTACCTCAGTAGCTTAACCCCTAAAATGATTCTGCTGCTGTTCCAGATTCGGATTTCCTGCTGCACAACATATTTAACCTGATATTTAGAACATCTTTTAGACATTTTCTACTCACGATTTCTTCACGAAAGTTGTAGGAAATTCAATACGCTTTCGAACCATACCAATTAGAGCTTCTAACTCCAAGTATTCTGATCAGAACAACCAAAACATCAGAAGCTTCCCAGATTTGACAGCAAATTCTGTCTTCTGTCTTCCTCTTAACAAAACAGTAAGTTAACTTCAGTATTAGCTCGAGCTTCCTTCACAAATTTTGTTCCAAATTGAGTTAACTTTCATGTATCAAAAACTCAACTCTTACCTCTTCTTGTTGAGCTCGAAAAGACCAAAACATCAGAACTTGTCTGAGTTGATCACTTTGCTGCTATACAATTATGCTTTGAGTTCTCCTCCTTTCTTCTGCAATTCCAGCTCCAAACTCACGAAAATGGCTTCCATTTTCTTCCTTTCTCCTCCTCCCACGAAGCTTCAACTTTGGTTTTGATAAATAAAGAAGAAAATTGAGAAGATAAAGCTATTTTATAAACCAAGAGGCAAACTTTGTCCTTTTCCCTTTTGCTTTTTCTTTTCTTTTCCTTTTCTTTTCCTTTCCTTTATCCCTTTCTTTCTTTTCTTTTAAAACACCAAAATAAGTGTGTTAAGAATCCCTAAGCATTTAGCCAACTTATCCCAAGTCTGTGTGAGACATATGATCTTCCATTCAATACATGATGCACCTAAAACTTCTCCAATTGCTAATGATTTGAACTTACTTCAATGCAACTTTTAATATGCTTATTTCAATGTTTACCTATCCCTTTATGAAGTTTAGACACATTGTAGCTCCAAATTCAACAGATTCAAATTCGATCACGACATCGTTTAGTGCAACCTATCCGATTTTGCTTATTTCAAAACATCATAAACGAGTGATCAATGATAAAAGAGAATAGAGTTTAGGGCTTACAATTACTACCCCCTTAAGAGGAATTTCGCCCTCGAAATTCAAAGACGAAAAAAAGTTGTGGGTACTTTTCTTTCATTATGTTTTCGCTTTCCCATGTTACTTCCTCGACGTCGTGATTTCTCCACAAGACCTTTACCAGTGGTATTGACTTGTTCCTAAGCACCAGTAGAGTTCTTCCTCATATGATAGATTCTCCTTAAGTTGTCTTGGTTCTACCTTGAGCACATGTGATGGATCGATGTATGTATTTCTTCAAAGATTGTTACATGGGAAACATTATGTACTCGAGATAGTTTTGCTGGCAACTCCAGTCTGTAGGTTGCTGGCCCAACTTGTCCTGTTACTTGATAAGGACCAATATATCTAGGGCTTAGTTTACCTTTCTTACCAAAACGAAGGACACCTCTCCATGGAGATAACTTCAAGAAAACTTGATCTCCAACCCGAATTCTAAGTCCTTTCGTTGCTTATCCACATAAGTCTTCCGACGGTCTTGTGCTACTTTCTCAGATTCTCTCCGATTACGTTAATATTGTTTGTCATAACTTGCACCAACTTAGGACCGATTAGCTTCCGCTCTTCTTGTTTATTCCAATATACGAAGCGTTCTACATGGTCTTTTATCCGAGAGCCTCAAATGGTGCCATGCCAATATTCGATCGTAATCATTATTATAAGCAAATTCCATAAGCGATAGGTGTGTATCCCAACTCCCTTAACTTGAAGGACACATGCTTTCAACATGTCTTTTAGGTCCGGATGGTCCTCTCTCGATCACCATCCATCTCGAGAATGGAGCTGACAGACTAAAACTCGGCTTTGTCCCTATAGCTTTCTCTAAACTAGGGCAAAACATAGAAGTAAATCTCGGATCTCTATCTCAAACTATGGACACTTTGGCACTCTGTATTGACTCACAATTTTTTCGACGTATAGCTTAACAAGTTGATCAAGTGTAGACGTCGATTTTAATCGATATAACATTGTTGTCTTAGTGAGTCTATCGACCATTATCATTTACTATCATGTCCATTTGAAGTTCGTGGTAATCTACACGAAAAACCATAGTAATACGCTCCCATTTCCATTCGGCACTAGCAATGGGTTAAGGAGTCCTTTTTGCTTCTGTCTAATCGGGTTTAACTTGGCCGGCTGGATCGAACATCTATCAACATAATCGCCTATCTCTCGTTTCATCCTGTGTCACCAATAAGTCTCATTCAAGGTTTTACACATCTTGATGCTTCCTGGATGCATAGCGTAGTTTGAATCGTGAGCTTCCTCTAGAATAGCATCTTTAAGCTCACTAACACTCTAAGGCATAGTCTTCCTGTTTCTCTGGCTCTGCAATCGATCTCATTTTAAATTTTGCTTTCGAGCCTGCTTTGGACTTTCCAAACATTTTCTAAGTTACTATTCTCTCGATTGTCTTCTCACAATCTCTATTACGAGTGAAGGCCTGATCTGAAATTTAACTAAAGACTTCTCAATTCTCTCGCAGCTTTCAACCGCCTTAGAATTCCTTAAAGTACATAAAATGTTGCTCAATACCACACAAGGTATCCTAGGCGATCTTCACTTCTGCTCAATGCATCTGCTACTACATTCACCTTACCGGGATGGTATTCTATAGTACAATCATAATCTTTAATAAGTTCTAACCATCTTCCTTGTCTCACATTCAACTCCCTCTAACCAAAGATATGTTTCATTTCTTATGATCTCAGTAAATGTGACACCTTTCACCAAACAAGTAATGTTTTGGATCTTCATGCTAGAACAATCGCTACTAGCTCGAGATCATGGGTAGGGTAATTACATTCATGCTTTTTCAATTGTCTTGATGCATAAGCTATTACTTTTCCTTCTTGCACGAGCACAAACCCTAAACCTTGTCTCGAGGCATCACAAGAAATCACATACTCTTTTCCCCAAGCAGAAGTGTCGAAATAGGTACATGAACTAATCTCTTTTTCACTCCTCAAAACTCGCTCGCACTTTGTCCGATCATTCAAACTTAGCATTTTTTTGTCAAAGCTATTAAGGGTAATGCTATTCGTGAGAAATCCTCAACAAACCGCTTTGTAGTATCCTCGCCAAACTTAGGAAACTACGTGCCTCTGTCATAGACCGACCGGTCTCTCCCAGTTGACTACAACTTTAACTTTATTTGGATCCACACTAACACCATTTGGTCGAGACACACATGCCCCAAAAACACACTACCGATCCAACCAAAACACACATTTGGTGAATTTAGCGTATAAATCGCTTATCTCGTAGTGTTTGCGTAATAATCCTTAAATGTTCCTCATGAGCTTTCCTGTCAATTGAGTAAACTAGTATATTATCAATAAATACTATCACGAAATCGATCCAAATATCGTGGAATATCCTGCTCATGAGGTCCACGAAAATCGCTGGTGCATTCGTCAAACCGAACGACATTACTAAAACTCATAATGCCCAAACCTCGCTTTTGAATGTTGTTTTAGGAATATCTGTTTCCCTTACCTTTAACTGATGGTATCCTGGATCTCAAATCATTCTTGGGAAACCCGAATGTCCCCCTAACTGGTCAAACAAGTCATCTATACGGGGTAAAGGATACTTGTTACGTGTCGTGACTTTGTTTAACTATCTATAATCAATGCATAATCTACTTGATACCATCTTTCTTTTCACGTATAACACTGGAGCTCTCAAGGCGATACATTAGGTCCGATGTATCCCTTATCCACTAGTCTTTATAACTGCATCTTTAGCACCCTGATCTCACTTGGAGTCATTCTATACGGCGCCTGCGAAATAGGTGTTGTTCCTGGTAGCAATTCAATAGTGAACTCTACCTCCCTATCAGGTGGTAACCCTGACAGATCTGCTGGAAAAACATCAAGAAACTCATTTACCACAAGAACATCTTCTGGTTTTAGCTTTTCTTCCTGCACCTCCACTACGTGAGCAAGAAACGCCGTGCATCCTTTTCAACAATTTCGAGCTTTGAATGTCAAATCAAAATCGTAGGAATAATCTTTCTTCCATCCCCTAAAACCACTTCAGCTAACCCTGGTTTCTTGAAAACAACTTCCTTTATATGGCAATCTCTGAAGCATAATGAGTAAATACGAAATCCATTCTTAAGATTGCATCTCATACCTGCAAGTCTAGTGAAAGAAGATCCACTAACATAATAAGACCTTCTACTAAGACCTCATAGTCCCATGAACACTTGCATTGACTAGTAACACATCACCAACTAGATTGTATATAACTAACCTTTTACATAAAGGTTCTAGCTTCCCCATTCAACTTAGTCAAGAACATACTAAAAAACAAAGAAATGTGTAGCACCCGGTTTTATTAAAACAAGTGCAGATACATTACAAATAGTAATCATACCAGTAATGACTTATGATGCATCTTCTGCTTCTTACTGAGTCATAGCGTAGACCTTTCCGTGTTGCCTAGGCCTCCTACAACTCTCTTTAGTCTAACACCACTGGTGCCCTCTCTTGCAACTACTGATACTCTCGGCTGCTCAACTAACTGGGACTTAACTCCCTAGTCCCTCTGTGCGGCTGTCCATAGCTGTGGACAATCCCTCTTGACATGTCCTGGTTGTCAGCACTAGTAGCATGTACCAACATTCACAAGACAATGACCTTGATGATTCTTGCAACAGATCACACATGGAGTTTTCCTTGCTATACTGGCATAGACTCTTGCCCTCCCTGCAACTTGCTGCCAGTCAAACAAACTAACTAAGTCCTCTTTAACTCTACCACTGATAGGTACTGACCATAAACATCTGCCTCGATGCCTGGCTATTTGGCTACTAGTTGCCTCCTTAAAGTCATATTGACTTAGAAACATTTACTCCAAGTGTGAACCTCCGATGCTCACGACCTTGGAAACTGCTTGTTGCCGAAGCCTCCACAACTAGGCTTCACTACTGACTTCTCCTCTGCTATGCTCTCAACACGTAGAGCAGTCTCTACCAGCTGAGAGAAGTCAGTCCACTTAACAATGGCTGTAACTGGGGTACGTATCTCAGGTCGTAACCCTCTTTCAAATCGTCGACACCTGTCGCTCTTAGATGCCACAATCACATCAACATACCGCGACAACTCGGTATATCTTCTCTCACACTCAGCCACTGAAAATGATCCCTGCTTTAATTCTAAAAAATTCATCCCTCTTTACCTCTCGGTACGTGCATCACTACAACTGGCTAACATCGATTTCCATCATCCTTCTGCTTCCTTTAGCATCAAGAATGTGGCCAACTTAGCATTTTGCTTCTCAGAGAAACTCATAACATCAAAACATTTATCAAACTTAATCAGCCAAACCTCACTTCACTGATAACCTCGACTTACTGGATCTTTGGAACCTCAAACACTGTGGCTCCTAATTCTTTTAGGTAATCTATTATATATGTCTTATCTGGATTACTTAGCCCCGCTCCCTATGGCTTACCTACCTCCTGTGAGGAATTAGCATGTTGCTTAATTCTGGCCCCTATCTGAACTCTCGGGCACTAGATCTCCACTGGGATTGATCTTGGGTAGGATCCTGCGTCCCGCCCCGATCTTGCATCGCATCGCCGCTAGTGCGTGGTGGCATGACTTCTATAACATATTAACATACTAGACATGTAATGAGTACTCAACTCAAATGCACAATTCTAGACTTGTGTTCACATTCTAGTCCCGATGGACTTACTCTTATCCTTACTTGGACCATACTCTACTAGTTCTATTGAATTAACTCAATAACTTGCTATTTACTTTTCTGTTCTTTCTAGAGCTAACTTGCTCTGTCTCATTCCCATGGAGCTAATTGCTCTGATACCAAGTTGTCACACCCCCTTCCGAATTACCTGAAAACTAGGCTCGAAAGGCGGCGTGAAGCCAACAGACATTGTTTAGCTCTTTACAATACCTGTTGACCCTGTACTCCTGATAACATACTATGTTTGCATATGGAACATTTTAACATGACACAGCAGAAACTGGACAACTATTAAACATACACAAGGAGAAACCCTTCACAAGTCTCTCTTGAAAACTAAAAGTCAAGCGCATAAAAACAACACAAGACAACTCAATGTTTATACAACCACTAATGTACAAACTTCTATAACTACATAACGACTTGCTATACAACACCAGCCACGTACAAACTATCAACTTATGAAACTTCCAGCAGACTATGGCAGGATGTCAGGTACCAAGAGCTTGATCTCTACCTGAAAAGGTTTGAAAACATTGAAGGAATGAGCCAAAAAGCTCAGTGAGTGCCTATCTTTAAAACATTATAAGCTCACAGGTGAATCACAATAATGGCAGATTATAAGTACAAAATAACTTAACATCTGTTTGTAAACATTAACAAACCATGCTTCCAATTTACAGGTTTTAAGTCACCACTTGTGCATAGCACTCAACTCGAAATGTACTAACATATCGAGGGTAGATAGATCAATAATATAAAAGCTCATAACAATAAGCACATGACATGACTCCACATCAAACCATAGAGGTGGTAGAGTTACATTTATTCCAACAAGGTTCATACCTCTCTCCCTTTCTCACGTGCACGTGGAATACCTTTGGTCGTTTGGTTTTCCCTAATACCTTCTCTATGTCCTTCAGTATTAAGGTAAAACCATTCACTACCCGAATACCTTCTCATTGTCCTTCAAAGATTAGGTAAAACCATTTACTTCCCGGATACCTTCTCATTGTCCTTCAGTATCGGGATATCATGATTCATTTTCCCCCCTAAGTACCTTCTCGAATGTCCTTCAGTATTAGGGGTTAACCACAAACATGAGCATACTTTGTTTACCATGGAAATCATGTCTTTAAAACACATATAACAATTCCTTAACATTTTCACATTATCATATAAACATATATTCCCAAACGGATTTACATAAAACATTCTCTAAAGGAAAGCATACTTTCATAATTTAGTTTCCATACTTGGATTTATTGTTACAACTAACTTCAAAGCATGCTTAGGTTCCATCATGAACCTTATGTTAGAAAACTCTATGAAGCCATTCACAACTAGTTCATTCAAGATGTAATTATCAACACTTATGTTCATGAAGAACAACATAGGTCAAACATAATTCTAAGATAGAGTCACTCACCGTATTAGAATTGGAACCTTGGCTTGTAAACTTGACCTATTTGCTCTTGGCCTGTCAAACAAGCCAAATCAATCATTAGAACCTCGAGCTCATGATTTTTGACCTTAAAATTTGCAAGAAAACACACTTTCAAAATTCCAGCATTTTCAGATTTTCTGCCCTGTTTTTAGACAGCCATAACTTCTTCATTTCTCAGCCAAACAGGGTGAAATTTATACCAAACTCTTCCTTTTTGAATCCTCTAAAACTCTTATGAAGACATGAAAATGAGATTCCTAACGTATTGGTGAGAAATTACCTCAGTAGCTTAACCCCTAAAATGATTCTGCTGCTGTTCCAGATTCGGATTTCCTGCTGCACAACATATTTAACCTGATATTTAGAACATCTTTTAGACATTTTCTACTCACGATTTCTTCATGAAAGTTGTAGGAAATTCAATAAGCTTTCGAACCATACCAATTAGAGCTTCTAACTCCAAGTATTCTGATCAGAACAACCAAAACATCAGAAACTTCCCTGATTTGACAGCAAATTCTGTCTTCTGTCTTCCTCTTAACAAAACAGTAAGTTAACTTCCGTATTAGCTCGAGCTTCCTTCACAAATTTTGTTCCAAATTGAGTTAACTTTCATGTATCAAAACTCAACTCTTACCTCTTCTTGTTGAGCTCAGAAAAGACCAAAACATCAGAACTTGTCTGAGTTGATCACTTTGCTGCTATACAATTATGCTTTGAGTTCTCCTCCTTTCTTCTGCAATTCCAGCTCCAAACTCACGAAAATGGCTTCCATTTTCTTCCTTTCTCCTCCTCCCATGAAGCTTCAACTTTGGTTTTGATAAATAAAGAAGAAAATTGAGAAGATAAAGCTATTTTATAAACCAAGAGGCAAACTTTGTCCTTTTCCCCTTTTGCTTTTCTTTTCTTTTCCTTTTCTTTTCCTTTCCTTTATCCCTTTCTTTCTTTTCTTTTAAAACACCAAAATAAGTGTGTTAAGAATCCTAAGCATTTAGCCAACTTATCCCAAGTCCAGTGAGACATATGATCTTCCATTCAATACATGATGCACCTAAAACTTCTCCAATTGCTAATGATTTGAACTTACTTCAATGCAACTTTTAATATGCTTATTTCAATGTTTACCTATCCCTTTATGAAGTTTAGACACATTGTAGCTCCAAATTCAACAGATTCCGAAATTCGATCACGACATCGTTTAGTGCAACCTATCCGATTTTGCTTATTTCAAAACATCATAAACGAGTGATCAATGATAAAAGAGAATAGAGTTTAGGGCTTACAATTCATCGTAGAGTAAACATTTATTATACTGGGCGTGTCGGATACAATGTGGATTGTGACATGTTTTAAAAGGATTTATAGCATTCATATGCCTTACGAGATTTTAACGACATACTTGCTGGTTTTTCTGAAAAACTATTATGATTACACGGTTACTTTTAACGTTTGATTACAGACGCATATGCTCATAGATGGTCAGGTGATATGATTTATGAGTTAATAGTTTTTTCTTTAAACTCAGTCACTCACTGAGCTTCATAGCTCATTCTTTCATTATTTTCCCACTTTTCAGGTAGAGATCGAGCTCCCAATGCCTGATATCCTGCCATAGTCTGCGGGAAGCTCCACGAGTTTGATATTCTGTACGTGGTTGGAGTTGTTTAGCAAGTCTATATGTATTGTAGGAGAACTATGCAGTTATGTTTGTGTGTACATTCTACTTTGGGGTTGTGTAAACCATGGTTGGGTATGTTTTTGGTTGCGATGCCCTTAACCGTTCTAGTTTCAAGAGAGACTTAAGAAGAGTTTCTTCTTAGGTACGTTTAGCAGTTGTCTAGTTTCCATTGTTTGATGCTTAAAGTGTTAAATATGCATGTATAGTATCTTTATTAGGTATAACAGGGCAACAGGTATTGTTAAGAGGTAAGCAATGTTTGTTGGCTTCACGCCGTCTTCTAGGCTAAGAAGTGAGTAGTTCGGGAGAGGGTGTGACAACTTTGTATAAGAGCAGTTAGGTCCATGAAAAATGAGACAGAACAAGTTAGCTGTAGAAAAAACTAAAAATGAAATAGCAAGTTATTTAGTTAGTTCAATAGAGCAAGCAGAGCATGATCCATGTAAGGATAATAGTAAGTCTAGTCAGGACTAGAATGTGAACACAAGTCTTGAATTGTGCATTTAAAAGTATTCATTACATGTCTAGTATGTTGATATGCTATAGAAGTCGTGCCACCACGTACTAGCAGACGATGTAGGCGGGGATCAAGGCGGGGCGCAGGATCCTACCAAGATCAATCTCGGTGGGGATCTAGTGCCCAGAGAGTACAATTAGGAGCCGAATTTAGCAAAGATGCTAATTTCTCTCAGGAGGTAGGTAAGCCATAGAGAGCAGGGTTAAGTGATCCAGACAAGACATAAGGAATAGAACACTTAAAAGAAGTAGGAGCCATAGTGTTTGAGGGTCCCAAACATCCAGATGACAACAACGCTTGGTTGAATATGCTTGAGAAATGTTTTGATGTGATGAGTTTTCCTGAGAAGCGGAAAGTCAAGTTGGCCACATTCTTTTTGCTGAAGGAGGTAGAAGGATCATTGAAACCAATATTAGCCAGGTATAGTGATGCACGTATTTTAGACTGGCAAACTTCCAGAAGCATATTTGAAGATACGTATTAGCCTAGCATGTACCGAGAGGCAAAGATGATGAATTTTTAGAATATAATCAAGGGTCGTTTTTAGTGGCTAAGTACGAGATAAGGTATACCGAGCTGTCACAGTATGCTGATGTGATTGTGGCATCTGAGAGTGACAGTGTCGAAGATTCGGATGAGGATTACGTCTTTAGATACGTACCCCAATCACAGTCGTTGTTAAGTGGGTGATTTTTACGCGACTTGTAGAGAGCGCTCTCGTGTTGAGAAGAGTATAACAGAGTAAAATTAGTAATGGAGCCTAGTTGTGGGGCTTCGACAACAAATAGTTTATGAGGTCGTGAACAGAGGAGGAGGTTCACACCTGGAGTAAACGTTTCAAGCCGTCAGGACTTAAAGAATCATCGAGGTCATTGTCTTGTTGGTGTTGATGTGTGCTATCAGTGTGGACAACCAGGGCATTTCATGAGGGATTGTCAACAGTTGAGAGCAATCACACAGAGGGACCAGGGAGTTGGGTCCCAAACAGTTAGAAAGTCGAGAGAGTTCTAGTATCTGCAGGAGAGGGCACCAACGGTGCTAGACACAAGGGAATTGTAAGAGACCTAAGCAACAGGGGATGGTCTATGCTAAGGATAGATTTGCAGGTGTGAGATGCAATCTTAGGGATAGATTTCTTATTCCCTATGCTTCCATGGATTGCCATAGAAAGGAAGTGATATTCAAGAAACAAGGGTTGATTGAAGTAGTTTTCAGAGGTGAAAGAAAGATCATTCTTACAAGTTTGATTTCAGCATTAAAAGCTGAGAAGTTGTTGAGGAAAGGTTGCACGACGTTTCTTGCACACGTAGTAGAGATGCATGAGGGAAAGCTAAAACGGGAAAATGTTCTTGTTATGAACGAATTTCTTGATGTTCTTCCAAAGATCCGCATCGGGGTTGACACCGATAGGGAAGTTGAGTTCATTATTGAATTGCTACCGAAACAACACCTATTTCGCGCAAGCGTCGTATAGAATAACTCCAAGCGAGTGAAAGAGTCAAGATGCGATTACAAGAACTAGTTGATAAGGGGATACATCGTGCCCTAGTGTATCGCCATGGAGGGCTCCAACTGTTATTTATGAAGAAGAAAGATGGTACCCATAGATCATGCATTGATTATAGACAATTAAACAAAGTCACGATACATAACAAGTATCCTTTACCCCGAATAGATGACTTGTTTGACCGATTAGTACAACATACTTCAAGTGGACATGATGGAATTTGTGTAATTATGGATAGACTCACTTAGACAATATGGTTATACTGATTAAAGCAACGTCTACGCTCAATCGACTTGCTAAGCTATACGTCGATAAAATTGTGAATCAATACGGAGTGCGAGTGTCCATAGTTTCAGATAGAGATCCAAGATTTACTTCTAAGTTTTGTCCTGGTTTACAGAAGGCTATAGGGACAAAGTTGAATTTTTGTATAGTATTCCATCGTCAGACAGATGGTAAGTCAGAGAGGACCATCCAGACCTTATAGGACATTAAGAGTATGTGTCCTTTAATTTAAAAGGAAGTTGAGATACACACTTTTCACTTATGGAATTCGCTTAAAATAACAGCTAGCAACCTAGTATTTGTATAGCACCACTTGAGGCTCTATATGGAAGATCGTGTAGAACACTTGTATGTTGGAACGAAGTAGGAGAGAGAAAGCTAGTTGGTCATGAGTTGGTGCAAGTTATGAAAGCAAACATTAAGGTAATCAGAGAGAATCAAAAGGTAACTCCAGATCGTAGAGGAGTTACGCAGATAAGCAACGAAAGGACTTATAATTCCAGGTCGGAGATCAAGTTTTCTTGAAGTTATCTCCATGGAAAGGTGTCCATCGCTTGGTAGGAAAGATAAGTTAAGTCCTAGGTATATTGGTCCTTATAAGATAGTGGAACGAGTTGGGTCAACAACCTACAAACTTTGGTTGCCAGTGGAACTATCTCGAGTACATGATATTTATCATGTGTCCATGTTGAGGAAGTATATTCCAGATCCAACACATGTGTTGTAAGCACAACTACTTGAGTTGAAAATTGACATGATCTACTCAAAGAATGCAGTTCAATTCTCGGCTGAAAAGAACAAGTTTTTAGGAACAAGACGATCCCACTCGTGAAAGTTGGTTGGAAACATCATGGAGTAGAGAGACAACCTGGGAGTTAGAGGACCAAATGAGGGAAATGTATCCGACGATTTTCACTTAGGGACTCCTAAATTTCGAGGACGAAATTTCTTAAAGGGGAGGTAAGTTGTAAACCTGGGATTTTTCTTAGGAATTCAAGAAAGAAAAAAAAACAAAAAGAAAAGAAAAGAAGAAAGAAAAGGCTAATATATTATTGTTGGTTTTGTTTTAAAAAGAAAAGAAAATAAAATAAAAGAAAGGAAAAGGAAAAATTAACTCAAGCAATTTCGTATAGCAGCAAGGTAATCGTTCTGCCATGTTCTGATGTTTTTATCATTTCGAGCTCGACAAGAAGAGCTAGGAGTTGAGGTTTCATTTTCTTGGAAGCACACTTATTTCTGAACAAATTTCGTGAAGGATGCTTGAGTCAATTCTATCCTTAAGTTACTGTTTTGTGAAGATGAAGACAGAAGACAAAAATTTATTATCAAATCCGAGAAGCCTCTGGTGTTTTGGTTGTCATGATCTGTAGAGTTTGAATCCGAAGCTCTAATCAGTATGGTTGGAAAGCTTTTTTAATTTCCTACAACTTTTGTGAAGAAATCGTGAGTATACAACTACTTGAAGATGTTTTAAATTCCAGGTTTATTTTGTTGTGCAGCAGGAAATCGATTCTGGAAACAATAGAAGGAATGTTTTTAGGGAAGAAGCTTCCGAGGTATTTTTTAAAAATTCCGTTGGGAATCTCAATTTCATGTCTTCATATGATTTTTAGAGGGTTCAAAGAAATGATTTCAAACGCTCGTTGTGAGCCTAAATATCTTGATGAAATTTTAATGTGAGAATATGTTCTTGATTGTCGAAATTTATGAAAATGTTATGATTTCGAGCAAGCATGTACTAGCAAGTATAATTTAAAGATTTTTAGTTTTATGAACAAGTTTAGTAAGCTTGAGTTTTATGAAAGAAAAGATAAGCAGGAGTGTTCAAACATTTTTATGATGTTTTCTAAAACTGATTGAGTAAATGATCGTAGATATTGAGCCCGAGGCTTTATGGTGCCGTGTGGACATAGGTCAATTTATGATGTTGACGTTCGGTGTACTACTACGTGACAACAATGCTGTCGTGAGTGCTGGGCGGGCCCCACTACGACAAAGACGATGGGAGTACTAGGCGGGCCCCACTACATCGTGGAGTAAACGTTGGTTGTATTTGGCGTGCCTACACAAAATGGATTGTGACATGTTTTAAAAGGATTTATATCATTCATATGCCTTACGAGATTTGAACGACATACTTGTTGGTTTTCCTGAAAATCTATTATGATTACACGGTTACTTTTAACGTTTGATTACATACGTATATGCTCGTAGATAGTCAGGTGATATGATTTTAAGTTAATAGTTATTTTTTTTTAAACTCAGTCACTCACTGAGCTTCATAGCTCATTCATTCGGTGTTTTCTCACTTTTCGTGTAGATCGAGCTCTCGGGGCCTATCCCGCCATAGTCTACTCGAGCTCCACGAGCTTGATATTGATGCGTGGTTGGGGTTGTCTAGCAAGTCTATATGTATTGTAGGAGAACTATGTATTTATGTTTGTTTGTACATTCTAGTTTGAGACTCTGTAAATCATGGTTGGGTATGTTTTTGGTTGTGATCCCCTTACCTGTTCTAGTTTCAAAAGAGTCTTAAGAAGAGTTTCTCCTTACGCATACAATTAGTAGTTGTCTAGTTTTTTCTGTTTTATGTTTAAAGTGTTCCATATGCAACTGTAGTATGTTGACCAGGTATAACAGGGTCAACAAGTATTATTAAGAGGTAAACAATGTCTGTTGGCTTCACGCCGTCTTCCGGGCTATGTAGTGAGTAGTTCGGGAGAGGGTGTGACATACGTTATGCATCCGAAAAGCACCAAGATGGACACAACTTTGAAGAAGACGTATTGGTGGCGTGGTATGAAGCGAGAGATAGCGGAGTATGTTAATAGTTGTTTGATCCGCCAACAGGTTAAACAAGTTAGACAGAGAGCAGGAGGACTACTTAATCCACTGCCAGTGCCTGAATGGAAATTGGAGCATATCACTATGGATTTTCGGTTTGGAATACCACATACTTTTTTGTGGACATGATGGTATTTGGGTAGTAGTGGATAGACTCACTAAAACAACACGGTTTATACCGATTAAAGCGACGTCTACACTTTATTACCTTGCTAAGCTATACGTTGAAAGGATTTTAAGTAAATAAAGAGTGTCAGGGTCAAACGTTTCAAATAGAGATTCGAGATTTACATCTAAGTTTTGGCCTAGTTTACCGAAAGCTATGGGGACAAAGTTGAATTTCACTACAACTTTCCACCCTCGGATAAATGGTTAGTGAGAAAGGACCATCAAGACCTTAGAGGACATGTTGAGAGTATGTGTCCTCCAGTTTAAGGGATGTTTGGATACCAACTTATCACTTATGGAGTTCGCTTATAATAAAAGTTATGAATCTAGTATCGACATGCCACCGTTTAAGTCTCTGTATGGAAGTTCATGTAGAACTCCCGAGGGTTGGAATGAAGTGAGGGAACAAAAGCTAATCGGTCTTGAGTTTGTACAAGTTACGACATACAATATTAAAGTGATTAGAGAGAATCTGAAAGTACATGTTATCGTCAAGATTATCGTTCAGAACAACCGTCATGACATCCATTTCTTGACATACATTTGCCATACTTCATAGTCATAATATGCAACAATACCAAGAAGGATCCGTATAGACTTAATCATGGCAACAGGAGAAAAGGTTTCCTCATAGTCAACCCCTTCTCGCTGGGTATAACCCTTTGCCACGAGTCTAGCTTTGAAGATCTGTATCTTCCCATCTACACCACATTTTCTCTTGTAGATCCATTTACAACCTATGGGCTTAACCCTATTAGGTTGATCCATAAGATCCCAAACGGAATTGAATGTCATCCATTTACACCTTCTCGTTGGGTATCGATTTGTTTTTGTCAATGTCATCCATTGCTTGATCATATGAAAATGGGTTCTCGCAATCATCACTAGATGTTAAAACTTGGGTTTCAGTTAAACCCATGTAACGGTCAGACTGCATAACAAATCTCCCACTACGTCAAGGCTCTCTCAACTGTTGAGATGGAAAACTTTGACTAGACGTGCTAGGGTCAACAACTTTTGTTTGTTTGTTAGCTTTCTCAGCAACTTTTACTGACATACTGTCTAATTCTATTAACACGAGTTTACTTTTAGGCTTGTGATCCCTAATGTGGTCTTCTTCTGGAAAAGTGGCATTTGTCAGCACAATCACCTATTTTTCTTTACGATAAAAAAGTAGACCACTCTCGTTTCTTTAGGGTAGCCCACAAACGGGCATAATTTTGAACGAGGTTCCAATTTCGTCAGAATTTTCACTTGCACATGGGTTCGACATCAACAAAATCTGAAATGACATGAACTGCCTTTACGTCCTTTCCAGAGTTCGTAAGGTGTTTCAGGAACACTTTTCGAATGAACATTGTTCAAAATGTATACTACAGTCTCCACTGCATAACCCAAAACGAGTCAATGAGATGAGCATAACTCATCATCGACCGAACCATGTCTAACAGGATTCTATTTCTCCTTTTTGATACACCGTTTTGTTTTGGCATACCAGGTGCTGAGAGTTGGGACGTTATTCCATGTTCTATCCTATAGTCATGGAATTCATGATCCATTTACTCTCCACCTCGATTAGATCGATATGTTTGATGGATTTACCTAAAAGATTCTCAACCTCGGTTTTATATTCCTTGAACTTTTCGAGTGCCTCAGATTTCCGATGCATTAAGTAAATGTATCCATATCTTGAATAGTCAGCTATAAAAGAGATGAAATATTCATACCCACCTTCGGCTTTAACACTTATCGAACCACAAAGGTCTGAGTGTACAAGCTCCAAGGTTTTCTTGGCTCTCTAACCTTTTCCATTAAAAGGTCGTTTGGTCATTTTTCTTTCAAGGCAATTCAATACAGAAGCAAAAAAGTCTTAAACATGCAAATCAAATCCTAACCACAACATTCAGCAACTCAAAATCACAATAAAACCAAACTAAAAGTGTAGAAAATGTCATAGAACGATGTTACAATCTGAATGAAGGAAGAAATAAAGTTATGTGTCGATGTCGCTCCCTCATCACCGAGCTCCTGTCACGATCTCGAACCTTCACGAATTTTTAGCTCCCAAGGAATGCTCACATTTCTCTACTTAAATAGAGTATTTTGAAATTAGGTTGCAAGGACAACCAAATTCGGCTTCATTTACAAGATGGCACCATGTTCTATTTATAAGGTTTCTTAGTATAGTGTTGCAATGCTAAGGATAGCGTTGCAACGTTGTGCCCTTAATGCATAGCAAATATGGAAACTGCCAATGGCATTGCAATGCTGAGGGAAGCGTTGCAACGTCGCTACCCTAAGCGAGCACGCCTAAACCGATCGTGCATTGCAACGCTAGTAAGCAACATTGGAACGCCCTCGCCACGACTCTTCACGGTAGTCTTCTTATGGAGATAGCGTTGTGACACTACAAAGTAGCGTTGCAACGCTATCGGCAGGATCCTTCAACGCATCAAAACAAGAATCACGACGTTGCAACGCCATCACCTCAAGTCTACTAGCTTCAAATGATCCTTCTACTTCTAATCGATGTTATTTTAAGCTCCAAAAGCATTCATTCGATCCCGAGTGATCCATAATGTCTCCAAATGTCATATTTAAGCTCCTAACCTTAAATTCATCATTAACTAACATAAAAGCCTTGAATCTATCATACAACTAGCAATAATTAAGCCTAAGGATAACAGATTTTGTGTGCTTTCAAATACCCCCAAACTTAAACTTTTGCTAGTCCCGAGCAAAAACATAATTAAACATGAGAATGTTCTTACATATATAAATCGACTCAGGCCCTCAAAGATTTAAAAGATAATTTTTACAATCACCGAAACACTCAAACATAATACTTGAATGAGCAATTTAAAACCCTTCCTAAGTGTTCCAACGTGTCTTTTGATTAGCCTATGTTCCATTCATTTTTACTAAACTCGACAAACTTTATTATGCTCTCCATTTAACTTCCACCTACACTCGGTCATAATTACTATTCCTTCGGTCTCCTCACATTCAATAAATAAATAACTCTACTAATAACTTAATCACTTTTTATCACTTTTTTCTATTTTTTTTCTTTATTTTTTCTTTTGATTGTGCAAGGAAACTTAATCACTCGCTCAATGAGTGGCCTATTTGATCACAGTGAAGATAACTCTTTCTCTCCGCATTTTTTTTTAACAAACAAACAACAAAAAAAAAAATGACTCTATCACCTAATGTGGATATTATACAGATCATCCACTTCATATTGTCATTCACCCTATCCTGCAGTTTAACTTTTGAATCAACTTTTAGATCTATCGAGGTGACATCAAACTTCTAAACCTAATAACTTTGTTCTAAGCAATTGAAAAGTACAGGAACACGGACTATGTGCATAATAGTGTAGGAAAACCTCAAGAAAAATGAAACTTCTTCTCTTGAGTCCACTTAAACAAACTATATCAAAGAAATAAAAAACAAATTTCCAAATAAACCTTAAACAAGCAAATCAAATCCTAACTATAATTTTCAACCACTCGAAATCACAATAAAACCAAACTAATAGTTTAGAAAATATCTTAGAACGATGTTACAATAAAAAAGAAAGAGGAAATAAACTTATGCGTCGATGTTGGTCCCTCGTCCCCGAGCTCAAACACCTTATTATATGAATCATATTCATATAATGTCGAGAAATTGGATTTGAATAAGTCCAAATTCATTTTTCCAAAGTTCTACCATATGTTATGTCTCAATTTCATAATTAGACATAATTAAGTTCAATATGAATCATATTTACATTGAACTATATATCATATCTGTCACACCCTCTCCCGAAACACTTGCTAACTTAGCCCGGGAGACGACATGAAGCCAACAGACATTGCTTATCTCTTAACAATACCTGTTGACCCTGATTCACCTGATAAACATACTATGTTCGAAAATGGAACACTTAAACATGACATAGCGGAAACTGGACAACTATTAAACATGTACATGGGGAAACCATTCACAAGTCTCTCTTGGAAACTAAAAGTCTAGTGCATCGAAACAACAACAAGATAAACCAAATGTTTATACAACCTCTAATGTACAAACAACTATAACACCAAAGTCCTCTCAAAATAATTTACAAACATAGAGACTTGCTAGACAAAACCAAATGCACGTACAAAGTATTTAACTTATGAAGCTTCAAAGCAGACTATGGCGAAGAACTCAGTGCCAGAGCTCGATCTCTACCGAAAGTTTGAAAACATAGAAAGAATGAGCTATGAAGCTCAAAGTGAGTGATCGTGTTTAATATCTATAACTTGTAAAACATGTGACTCGAAAACTATGAGCATATGCATTTGTATTCAAGCATTGAAAGTAAACGTAGAATCATAATAGACTTTGGTAAAACCAACAAGTATATCATCAAAATCTCGTAAGGCATGTAAATGAGATAAACTCTTTTAAAAACATGTCACAATCCACGTTGTGTAGGGCACGCCCAAGACAACCAACGCTTACTCTCACGATGTAGTGGGGCCCGCCAAAGACTCCCATCGTCTTTGTCGAGTGGGGCCCGCCAAAGACTCACGACAGTGTAGCTGTTGTCACAGAGTACACTCAACGCCGACAACGAGAATAAGACTGCGTGTACACACGGTACCATAAAACCTCGGGCTCAATATCTCAAAAATCACATGAAAACATTTGAACATGCCCGCTTATCTTTTCTTTCATAAAACTCAAGCTTACTCAAATTTGTTCATAAAATTGGAAATCTTTAAAACATACTTGCTAGTACATGCTTGCTTGAAATCATAACATTTCCATAAATTTTGGCAACCATTGACATATGCTGATGAATAAACTTTATAAAGACTTTTAGGGTCACAATGAACACTTAAAACATTTCTAGGAAAACATGAATACTCATAAACATGTGTTCAAAAGAAAGCATAATGCATTGAAAACTTTATTCTAGCAAAACTTGCATTTCTTGAACATAATTCAAACATATATACACTTTTGAAGTTCCTTTTATCACTCACAAAGTTGTTTGAACTAGAATTTTAGCCCGTACACTCGACCTATTTGCTCTTGGCCTGTCAAACAAAACAAATTCATGTATTAGAACCTCGAGCTCATGGTTTTTAACCCTAAAACTACAAGAAAACACACTTTCAAAAATTCCAAAGATTTTCGATTTTCTCGCCTGTTATCGCACAACCATAACTTCTTCATTACTTATCGAAAAAGAATGTACTTTATACCAAACTCTTCCTTTTGAACCCTCTAAAACGCTTATGAAGACATGAAAATGAGATTCCTAACGTATTGGTTAGAATATACCTCAAGAGCTTAACCCCTAAAATGATTCTCACATTGCCCAGATTTCACTTCCTCACTTTAACCCTGAAACTTAACTCAAGATTACAACATCTTCCAATCATTTTCTTCTCACCACGAAAACTTGTAGGAAATTGAATAAGCTTTCAACCATACAAATTAGAGCTTCTAACTCCAAGTATACAGATCAGAACAACCAAAACATCGAGAGACCTCTCTGATTTGATGACAAAATTGTCTTACGCCTTCCTCTTAACAAAACAGAAACTTAAAATCGAGAATTGGCTCGAGCTTCCTTCACGAATTTTGTTCAAATATGAGTTAACTTTCATGAAACAAAAGCTCAACTCTTACCTCTTCTTGTGGAGCTCGAGATGAATGTAGAAAATCAGACCTTGTCCGAGTTGATTTCCTTCTTTGTAATAAAGAATCCTCTTGAGTTTTCCTCTTTTCTTCTCGCAACTCACTCAAAATCACCAAAAATGGCCTCCTTCTTCTTCCTTTCTCCTTCAACCACGAAGCTTCAGCCTTAGATTGTGATGAAAGAGAAGAAAATGGAGAGAAACCCTTTTTAAAACAAAACAATCGGTGGAAAGATAATGTTTTGAGAACGGGAGTTGTTTCTTTCCATAATCCCGTGCTGGCTTAGGGGTGATTCCCCATAGGGCGTGTGGGACACGTACCTGCTCTGCCCTATGCTTGCGTGTTGTGGCGTGAGGGTTGCTTTCTCTCATTTCATCGTCAACCAAAGTTCTAGGACCTAAGGTGAAGTTCGAGTAGCCACCACAGGAGTCAGGGTGAAAGGAGTTAAGGGGGGGAGACTGGTTCAGGGGTTGGGCGAGTTTGGGAGATGATTCTAGTTGTCTTGTTGAGTTAGGTTTGGACGTTAGTGGGCTACTTACTGGGTATTTTTATACTCATTTGTTTTCTTTCTATGTTTTGTTCGCAAGTGAAAGTTGAACTGGGATGGACGGCGATGGAGACAACCTGGCGATGCTATAAGACTGTTCCCTAGTGCCCCTGGCTCTTAGGATGTTATTGTTGTCGTACGTCATGTAGACTCGCTGCATATTTCTTTTCCTTTTTTTGGTTTCGAAAGAACTCCTATTTAAACTTTAAATGTTGATTGAGTTATTGATGTGGCATGGGAGCGTTTGCAAGGTTTAAAACTTCTTTTCTTCTAGACTATCTTACCTTAGTTGCCCGTTGTGATCTGCTGCTTGAACCCAGCCTTTCGTATATGTAGTTTGGTGGAGGCTGGGTGAGTCGATATGCTTATTGGAGTGTTTGTGCCTTTAACAGGTTATAAAAAAAATTATGGTTGCCCTAGTAGCGTCGTTATGCTGTCGAAATTTCCCCAGCATTAGCGGCGTTGCGTAGTAACTCCCCTAGTTGTGTAGTTTTAAATTCTAGGTCAGTTCTGGCTTGTATCGTCGAGCCTGTGTTCTAGATTTCAGTAGACTCGCCTACATCGTGGCACCTGGTTCTTATAGCCTCTCTGAGGAAGTCACCTCGCCGTCACCATGTTTGCTTTTATCCTTCTTTTGACTAAGATGTATTGCGTGACCCTCGTCGTGTGAGTGGCCTTGTTTGAGTACTTTCTTCGCTCTTTAAAGTTTTTGTTAGGTTATGACTTAGATTATGGCTCGAGGTCGTTCGCGTGGTAGGAGGGGTAGGGGAGAAGCCCTACCAAGAGGTCGTGGAGGTCGAGGAGGCAGGGGTCGAGGGGCTCGTAACCAGGAGCCTGTGTTGGAGCCCTTAGTCGACGAACAGTCTGAACATCAAGAGGAGGTCCACCCTGACCCTCCAGCCATTGAGGAGTCGTTGAGCCAAAACCTGGAGAACAAGGGGGACTAGAGGAACGAGAATGCTCCACCACCTACCACGATGCTCATGACTCCCGAAAGCCTCCAGGGAATCATTCAAGCTGCCTTAGCAAGCCAAGCAGCAATGTTCACCCAGAATTTCGGGGTGGTGAACCAGAATGCCTGATAAACCACGGAAGAGGCCAGATATTTGAAAGACTTCAAGAAATATGACCCGCCTAACTTTGAAGGTCAGGTGGTGGATCCCATGGCCGCTGAGGCGTGGCTTGCTGCCATGGAATCAGTTTTCCGTCGGATGCGCTGTCCGGAGAACCAAATGGTCCAGTGTGCGAACACACTCAGGGGACGAGCTCTCCTCTGGTGGGAGGCCATAGAACGGTCTGTTGGTGAAGGTGAAGGACCAATGTCGTGGGCAAAGTTCGGGAGGAGTTCTATGAAAGTACTACCCACCACCACGAGAACGAGGAAGTTGGCGAGTTCATTGAGTCAAGCAAGGGCCACCCACCAATAGAGGACTATGAGCACGAGTTCACTATGTTGTCCCGCTTTGCGATCGATTGGGTAGACACGAGAAAAAAGAAGGTGGACAAGTTCGTGGGCGGACTATGTGATGCCTTGTATGGCGGTGTGGTCGTCCCGGAACCACAAACTTATGCCGCAATGTTCGTATAGCGTCGTAGCTTGATGCCCGCACTTCCGAGGTCCGGAGGAGTCGATGACAGGCGTAATCTGTGTGTAGCCCAAAGCACGTAAACCCGACGGCTCTCGGGGCGAACCAGGGTCCAGCAGTAGGCAGGAAGAGGAAGTTTAACAAGGTGACAGGCAGACCTAATGGACATGTAGCCCAAGGCGAGGCCGACCCAAGGAGTGGCGAAGATTCCCGCGCTAGTTGTGGTGGACAGCATAGTGGGCGTGTTTGCGCCCACCATGACTCGCTATAACTGTGGAAAAGTAGGTCATTTGTCTTCTGTGTGCAGCAAACAACTAGAGAGCGGACCCGAAACTTGTTTCCGATGCAAGAAAGTTGGTCATGTGGCGTCGGCTTGTCCGTAAAATCGAGAGCAAGGGCTCGGGGAGGCGCCACGAGGCGGAGTCTACGCAGCCGCCACCAGAGCTGCAGGAGGTTCAGGCGCCGTGGTGACAGGTACACTACCTATACTTGGTCATCTTGCTCTTGTGCTTTTTGATTCTGGGTGTACACACTCTTTTGTTTCTGCTTTGTTTGTGGGGCAAGCCCAGTTAGCCCTGCCACCATCCCTTGCAGCCGTGCACGACGTGTCCCACTTGTCGATGCTACGAGGATATGTGCCAGACGCATCTCACGTGATTGATCATGAGCCATTACAAGTCGACCAGGACTTGAGCTACGAGGAAAGACCTGTGGAAATCCTAGCCCGCGAGAAGAGGTGTTGCATGAATGCAGAGATCGACCTTGTGAAGGTCTTGTGGCAAAATCAACAGCTTAAGGAAGCCACTTGGGTACGCGAGGACGAGATGAGAACGAACTACCCAGAGTTTTTTGGGAAGTAGCCACTTTCGAGGACGAAAGTTCATAACGTGGGGAGGATGTGACGCCCGATAATTTCAAGTAAGTCATTGGTTCTTTTAAGAGTTAATTTCGGGCTTATGTCGTATTTTTTTAAGTTTTGGGGCTAAGCGGTTATTTACCGGACCTTGCAGGGACCCAAGTACTTTTTAAATCTCGCTTTAAATAGGGCGGTCGACCTAAATTTCCTATTCAAACGTCTTAAGGAGAAGGGGATCGAGGTAATCCTTTTGGGCCTTTTCTCTCTTCTTTTAATTTCTTAGGGTTTTGTCTTTCTTTTTTTAAAAAAAAAAAATTAAAGGAAAAGGGAGAGGAGATCGCGAAGCCGCAACCCCCCCTCCCCCCCCGCTAGCGCTTTCTCCCTCGCGTAGGCAGGCGCCGGCGTGCCCTCGTCGTCAGCTCCGGTCGGCCCCGACGCCTGATTCTCTCTCTCTCTCTCTCGCCGACACTCTCTCCGTCTACCTCATTTTTCCGGCCGCTTTCTCCTCGGGCATTCTCCTCGCGCTGGCCGCCGCCGCCCAAATACTGAAGCCGCCGCTGCCCCTGCGCGCTGCCGGCCGCTGCGCGTAAATCGCATCCAGCCGAGCCACGACCGAGCGTCGTGCCGCCGGAGATGATCCTCTTTCTCGCCTCCATTTTACCCTTCCTCTCGATCTCTACCGCTCGTCTCTCGTTCTCCTGATCTCGAATCTTTGTGTCTTTCGTGACCGATTAATGTTGATTTTGTGACAGGATCGAACCATTTTGGCTAAAAGGGGGTAGACGTTTGGAGGAACCTCAAGGCGAGGATCGGCACGAGAATTGAGTGAACTCGCAGCAGCGGGGGGGCGCTAAGTCGCTAGCGAGAGCAAGGACCCTTCCGCCACACTTCTACCTTAAGTAAGTGGTCGCTTGGACTAACGCCGAGTCCCTAAGTAAAGGGGCAGAGCTACAAGCCTTACTTGTGTGCATCTTTTAAGTTTCATCATCGAACTTTAGATTTATCTAGCTAAGGATTTGAAGGTTGCAGTATGCTTTTGTGAGTTTAAGCCTTAGACCATTGTATGAAAGTTTCTTTACATCCGCAAAGCATGTTTAATATGAATTTACCATGTTTTTATCACCTTGCGTAATTATTGTATGAAGTATGTGAAGTGGGGTCGTGTTTACAGTAGCACCTAACATTTCAAGCGTGTGAATGATATAAGTTGAGTTCGGTGCTGGTCCGAGAACCTAGATAAGAGTCTGGACCCCTGGAGTGGGTCGGGAATGTTAGAAATGTTTAGGTGAGACCCTAGTTGCTTTATGATTTGAGCCCATGAACTTTTCCCTCACCAAACCCCGGACTGTGATTTCTTGAGTAGGTTAGAACCTCTAGGTTGACGATATATGATAGGCTCGTCAGTCAAAAGTGCGCCCCGCGTTATGATCGGGAGTGGTTGCTTTCCATGATCCCGGCTAGCTTAGGAGCGATTCCCAATGGGCGTGTTGGTTACCCATCGCACGGCACTCATGCTAGTGTGTTATGAGAGCTCAGGGTGCGCCCCGCTGAGAACGGGAGTGGTTGCTTTCCATAATCCCGTGTTTGCTTAGGGTTGATTCCCCATAGGCCGTGTGGGACACGTGCACCGCTCCCGCCTATGCTTGCGTGTTGTTGCGCGTGGATTCGCTTGCTTTCTCTCATTGCATCATCAACCAAAGTTCTAGGACCTAAGGTGAAGTTCGAGTAGCCACCACGTGTCGTGGTGAAAAAGTTAAGGGGGAGACCGGTTCGTGGGTTGGGCGAGTTTGGGAGATGATTCTAGTTGTCTTGTTGAGTTAGGTTTGGACGTAAGTGGGCTACTTACTGGGTATTTTTATACTCATTTGTTTTCTTTCTATGTTTTGTTCGCAGTGAAAGTTGAACCGGGATGGACGGCGATGGAGACAACTCGGCGAGGCTATAAGATCTGCTCCGTAGTGCCCCCGGCTCTTAGGATGTTATTGTTGTCGCACGTCATGTAGACTCACCGCATATTTCTTTTCCCTTTTTGGTTTCAAAGAACTCCTATTTAAACTTTAAATGTTGATTGAGTTATTGATGTGGCATGGGAGCGCTTGCAAGTTTTAAAACTTCTTTTCTTCTAGACTATCTTAACTTTGTTGCTGTCAGGATCTGTCAGCTTGAACCACCTTTTTCGTATATGTAGTTTGGTGGAGGTCGGGTGAGTCGAAATGCTTATTGGAGTGTTTGTGCCTTTAACAAAGTTATAAAAAAATTTCTGTTGTTCCTAGTAGCGCTGTTATGTCACTAAATTTCCCAAATTATTAGCGGCATTAGCGTAGTAACTCCCCTAGTTGTGTAGTTTTAAATTCTAGGTCAATGTATAGGTTTACAATTTTGGCGTGAAATTAAAGTGTTCAAGTTCACTTAAGGGCATTTATGTCATTTATATGAGATATGAATGATATAATATATAGTTTAATGTGAATGAGATTCATAATAAACTATATGTTAGCCTAATTGTTGAATTAGTGCCAATTTGTAGAAATTAGATTGCGAGATATTAAATTTGATAGGGCTCAATTTAAAAATCCACAATATTACAATTGTGATTTCTAAAATGAGATCTGATATATCTTATAATACGTGGTCATGCAAATACGATTTGCATAACCTATAGTTATTGTAAAATGATAAATAGGTGGATATTTCAACTCCACCTATCACCATTGTATAAACCCCTTTTGCAAGAAGGGTAAATGCTCCTATTCTCATTGTCGGAAATCTCACCAAAAGAAGAGTTCTCTCCTCTCTCAAATTCTCTCAAACCTTATCCTCCCTTACCACAAGAAGGATCCCACCGTCCTCCTTCTTCCTAAAGAAAAACAACCTTCTAACAAAGTGGAGTTGTCTGATCGTTGTTCGTGTGAGGAGATTGAGATCGTTGAGATCGAGAAAAACACGAAGAGTTCGTGAGCTGAAGGAACCTTGAAAAATGTCTTCAACAAGTAAGTGCTTGTTGTGATTTCTTTCTTATAATGCATGTTTAATCTATATTATGTGATAATTTTTTAATAAGATTAAGTAGCATAGTTTCACCACGACGATTCCATCGTCTTTCGCTGCACGGGGATTCTTATTCCCTTCAATTGGTATCAGAGCCAAACGTTGGTTCTTGTTGTGCACTTATTTTTGTTAAAATTAGGTGAGTATTTTCTTTAATTTAGAAGATGAATGTTGGTCAGTGAAATGGATATTTTCGGTTTTCGCACTATTTTTAAATTTGCATTTTATGTTGATTTGATCAATGTGAGGGCACATTGTTTTGTGCATTTTTTATGTAAATCGAGTCTGTAAGTCCGTGTCGTTCGTGGCACGAGATGTTGTGAAGAAATCAAAGCGGAAACGGGCAAGAAACGACGAAGAACAACAAGAGGAGCTTGTTGCTCTATCGACAGCGTTGAGACGTTGTTCATTGGCGTCTAAACGTTGCGTATGCCGAGGAGGCTTAGCTGCAGGACAACATTGCAACACCACTGGTGTGGAGCACGCGGGGCGTGATGCTAGATGCTGCAGCATTGCAACGTGACCTACGATGTTGCAGCGTTGCAAGCGTAGTGGACGGTTGGAGCAAGCAACGCGCGAAGAACATGAGCAATTGCTTCAATAAGGCATCGTGGGGCATTTTTATTTGATTTATATTTTATTTATAAAATGTAGAATGAATTTATTTTTTGTATTTAATTTATTTTATTAAATAATATTAATATAAATGTTATATTAATTTTATTTAATTAAGTAATTGCCCCTAAATTCCAAAACCGGTACATTTTTGTTATTGAATTGTTTTTATGCATGAGATATATGATTTAATTAAAGAAATCAATTAGATATTAATGTTATATTAATGTTATATTAATTTTATTTAATTAGATACATTTTTTCTATTTAATTATTTTTTATATAGGTGGCATACCCGATGATCACCGAAAAAATCAAGAAATTGCCCAAAAATAACATCTTCTAGTTTTAGCTTTGTCCTACACCTCTACTACGTGTGTAAGAAACGTCGTGCAACCGCGCTTTTAACAACTTCTTAAATTTGGAAGTTGAAATCGACTGTGGGAAAAATCTTCTTTCACCCCTAAAAACCACTTCACCAAACCTGGTTTCTTGAAAATCACTTACTTTCTATGGCAATCTATGAAAGCATTATGAGTAAATAAGAAATCTATCACTAGAATTACATCTAACACCTGAAGCTCTAGTGGAAGAAGATCTACTAGCATACCAAGACCTTCTACTAAGAGTTCACAATCCCACAACACTGCATTGACTAGTAAAGCATCACAAACTGGAGTGTATATAACTAACCCTTGAAATAAAGGCTCTAGTTTCATACCAACTTGGTTATGAACATACTAGAAACAAAGGAATGTGTAGCACTAGATCTACTAAAACACGCAAGGTGTACATTACAAATTTGAATCATACCAGTAATCACATCTGATGCATCTTCCCGCTTCATGCTGAGTAATAGCGTGGATCTTTCCCTACTGCCTAGGTGCCCCTATAACTCCCTTCTACCTAGCACCGCTGTTGCCCTTTCCTGCAGTACTGAAACCCTCGCTTGCTCAATTGTATGAGACTCAACTCCCTAGTGCCTCTATGCGACTACCTGTTAGGGTTTGTGCCTTAAGACTCGTAGTTTTATATGATGGTCTAATTAAATTTAATGTAATAAAGTGTTATTATTTAAATGAACAGCTTAATGTTCAAGTATCTACTTTAGTTTGCTTATATTTAAACCAAAAATCCAACAAACTTAACATCCAACGGTATTCAATGAATCTTTAACTGAATGTAGTGTTCACATAAAGGATCTCGGTTCGAGATTCAACCTAGAGGGTCTATATTTAGGGGATAAGGTTTGGGGACCTTACCCTGGTAAAACTATGAATGTGGCCAACTTTGTATTTGATACAGATAATTTGATCCAAACGTGTTCGTGTAGATGACATGTGAGTGGGGATATCCTATGTAATGAGATTACATAAGACCCGACCACGAAATAGTAACCTCTAGTCAGAACTCGCTTACTAGTTATGATTCTATTTCACTAGGATGACCTAGGCAACTTAATCTCAATCCTGAGATGGTTACGAACACCTGATCGCGAGGAATTGTCCTTTCTCTAGTATGGGTGAACGTGGCCAGATTCGCAGACTCCATATGCATACCTTTTTGGGGACAAGTCAGAGTGAGCACCTGGGAACTTAACTTAACAAGATGGAATTCACTCCTTCTCGCCTATTAGGGTAAGTAGAGGAATGTTCCCTTCAGTGGTGTCTCCGAGACTTCAACAAAGGGCTCAACCCTCTCATTGGCCCGAGAGGGACTTTGTTTGTTGGTATGACCACAAACAAATTGTTCATTAGAGGAGCACTGGTACTTAAGGCACAAGATGTAACCTAGGGGTAAAACGATAATTTAACCTAACCCAGTGCTACGAACATTCCTAAAGGATTGACTTGCTGTTATTGTTCAATATCCGTGGACACAAAAATATATCTGCAGTGAGAAGAGTGTAGTTGCGGGACTTTTGTGGAGTGTTCTCGTACTTAACAAATGTTGATTGGGAGGTTAATGAGATTAACCGAACAATCTTACACCTTGGTAAGTGATCCCTAATGTGGTCTTCCTCAAGGAAAGTGGCGTTTTTCGACACAAGCACCCTATTATCCTTAGGATCATAAAAGAAACCACCTCTATTCTCTTTTGGGTAAGCTACAAAGAGGCACAACTTAAATGCCCTTGGGCTCATTTGGATGTTTTGAAAGACCTTTTTAATTATACAAATTTCTTAACTTGCATACTCTTTCTTCAAATCGCAAAGCCACACGGTCCAAATAAATTTATTTTCCAATAAATTAATCTAAAACACAAATAAGAGTACTTGGAGTTTTGGGGCGTTACAATCTTCCCTCCTTAAGAACTTTCGTCTTCGAAAGTTTCTAATCTTATAATACTTTGGAAAAAGAAAAGCTTGCTCATACCCGCTCCACTTGGTTACGACGAGTCTTCGATCCTTATGCAAGAATTAGCACTAGCTGCTCCTCAAGTATCACACCTTGGCGTAAACTTATAACCCAAAGGTCTCATAACTTTAACTTGAGCTCGTTCTCCTCACTGGAGTCCTTCTACTAAGGCCTACATAACTGATGCCCTTGACTCGGATTCTAAATTTGGAAAGTTCTAGATTCAAATTCTAAGATAACCCGGGATATTTAGCTCGTATTTCCTTCTCTAGTTCTTTTACTAGTTTCTTCTGTTTTGTTATTTTAGAATGGAACTCTTTGCTAAAACGGTTCCATTGTTGTTGAGCCTCGAAATCCTCTTTAAGGTTTGTTGCACCCGCTACTAGCATCCATTTCAAGGCATCACTCGATCGTTCCATCTAACCATCACTTCCATAACTTTAACACCTTCCTATGAGATGTGACTTCAAGGATAGAGTTAGCAACTTTGTTCGGTTGTTCGAGACTTTTCACATTAATGGTTAACCTTTCGCTACTCTCAACGACCTTTTAGAAAACGTTACAGTGACAATCTCACTCACATGCTTACTTAATTAACTTTGGGGCTTTCTAATGCAATCAAAAACTCGTTGAAAGTTTTAAGTCGTGGTGGGAGTAACCCGAACTTAGGTCTCCTTTGGTTGTCGCGATACATAAAATGTTCCATAAAACTTTACCAATCTTATTATAAAATTGTCTCAAAATTTCTAAAAGATAACTAAGATAACTACAACAAATCCAAAATTTTCTCTAACACCTATTTAACAGAAATTGCACTTCTAAAATCAAACAACCAACCAATCATGCCTCCAAACTCCGTTTCAAGATTGCTCAGGGTTCAAAAACATACAATACATAGGAATGCTGAACAACCAAACATAAGTGAAGCTAAACTTCTTTAATAGTAAACAATGATTCTTTAAAGACAAGAAAATCCAACAATCAGATTGCGACATCAACTTTAAAACAAACATTAAAAGAGTGTAATGAAATTCTCTTGACTCACCTTGCTTTAGAGACTAAACAAACTTTAAAAGAGTGTTATTCATGATACAACTCGTACTCTATCTCTTTTAACCTTTCCTCGACCTATGGCACGACGCAACAGTCATTCATATCACTCCCCTTTAAAATAACTCAACCGATAACCATTTCGATACTAAGCGATCTCGCCAAAATGAATTTAGTCTTTTAAAATTCATTATCCCTTTACTTTCTAACTCCTTAAATAGCCTGATCAGGTGATCACTCGAATATAATGAAATTTTTCTTAACACCAATAGGGTTGGATACTTTATAATAGTATCCTCTACACTTCTTAACTGTTCCGACTCTTTTGTCATGAAACCCTAACGTTCAACTTCGAATACGAATAGTTTATTCAACACCTCTAGACTTTGAACTTTTCAAGAACTACAATATTCCTCTGTTAAGGTTCTACTCGCGAACTTAGTTGTTCAAGGTTTCTTGAAAGACTTTCACTTCGTAATGCCTACTCTTTCCTTCTTTTGTCCAAACTACCCCTTTTTGATACCGCGCAAGTGAGTCTTATCTTGACAAAGTTTCCTTTAAGCCTTACATCCCGAACTCCTGACATTTCCTTTCTAACATCAAACACCCGAGGTCACATACTGCCTTTTCTTTAGCTTAACAAATTTCATTATGCTCATCTTTTGGAGTTTACTTGAGCACTTAACTCCTTGGTGACCCTTCGACTACTTTCACCTATTAGGACTTACTCTTCCCTCCTTATGCTTAAACCAATCGTTTCTAAAGTACTTTCTCTATCCCTTCTTAGACTTGGGCTAAACCAGTAACATCTCCAAAGAACTTATGCACAACAATATCTTAGCATTTCCTTAAGCCGTAAATCTTTCATGTCTATAAACATCGTGGGTGTTCTAGTCGGGTCTCTATAACTTCATAATGTTCATAACGTAATTTGATAGTTATCTCAGATATCTTAACCCCGGTCCATGACAAAGCTAACTTGACCCCAAAATCATCTTAAGGGACACTGTACTACTGATCTAAGTGGAATAGGTCGCTTCATCCAAAGACGAAAGTATTTATTCTTAGCAACCACTTTCTTCCACTTCTCATCTCCTATGCACAAGCATAAGGATACAACTTTCTCCTTTACGCACCACACTAATACTTCTTATGGCGATAAACTATTATTAACTCTTATATAAGGTTATGTACTTATGACTTGAGTTCTTTTAACTTTACTAGAAGCATTCCGTAAGGAGTATTAGAAAAATTATTGATACTCTCTACTTTTAATTCCATACTTAAGTCTGTCTCTTGTGTTAGGGGAAGATAAAACCTTCCTTATCTAACACTAACGCATTGTTCCTCATGCTTACTCTTCTTAAACTTGCCTTTCTTCTTTTAGTAAGATTAAGGACTTTCTCAACTATCTGCATTTAGTTTTGTTATAATGCCAAATTCACCAAAACCTCTCTTAAGAACCATCAACCTAGTCTTTACTAAAGGAACCTTATAGTTTCATGTTTCTAATGGTCGCTCGACCACTACCACTATACACTTTACTAATTGAAAGGAGTTCCTCAGCTTGACTGCTACATAGCGAAGAAGAGATTCAAAGCACTTTCCTCTATTAACCGAATCCTCTCCCCTTAACCTCCGATTGGGGAAAAAGAAACTTTACTACATCAGAGTTCAAGGTTAACACCTCATGTTATCTCTTTCAAGTTGTACACATATATCTAGTCTAACAGATAGAAATTAGTTGCAAGGTTCCGTATAAACATTCCACAAGCTTGAATACACAAGTGATCATATGAATGTCAATTCGTGCACATGTTTCTGGAGTCCCGACAATCAATTCTCTTGTGTTCTCAAACTAAAACTCTAACTCCTTACTTTTCTTCTTTATACTTGTCTTTATTAAGTTTATTTAGTTTATTGTATCGCTTTTGAAACTTCAGATCATGCCTACCATAGTAATAACACATTAATTGAGTATATCCCCGTGGCTTTCCTATCGAGCAAATGGTATAAATAAAATCAAGTGTTTTAAGTATTTTGAAAAATTTAATTTTCATCTCAACATTAACAATCTATTTTTTTCCCTTTACATCTCTTGAGCCCATTTTCAAAACACCTTGCTCTATTTACTTTTCAACTCCTTAAATACTATAGTTATGTATTCACTTGAAGATGAAGGGACTTTATTTGGGAACCAACAAAATCGAAAACTCCAAAGTGGTACGCTTACTAAATTTCATACCCTTTATCCAATTGTTCCAAAGATGAATGAATGAGACCACTAACCTCTTACAGTAAAACACTCAAACCTTGAACTTCTCATGAGTAGTTTTAACTCTTATTTTTGAAAACTATACTTAAGTAATCTAGTTGCTTAGCAACCTTTAACACTCTAACCTCTTAAGTCTTACTCTTCACTCCCTTGGTCAAAGCTTTACCTTTTAACAACCCACAACATGTGTTTTATGGCTATAAAACTTCATTTTTAGCGTAAACATTCTTAACTAAAACATTTTTCCTTTCTATCACAATAGCAGGGGGATCACATGTATTCTCTTTCCTTTCTACGTAAAAATCACGCTCAACTTTACGACATATACGCATATAGATTCACATATATGCATTTCCTTTATGCATTTCCTTTTATAAACATATAGTTTAGCTCATACATTCTCATTCTTTCTTAGTTTGGAAATTCATTAAACTCGATTTTTATATAAAAATAACTTGACATAGAATACCTAATTTCCTTTTCGTGAACAAATAAAACTTTAGTTCAAAGGCATACCCGGCGGTGACCTGGAGTTGCTACTTAGCCATGGGATACTTGTTGCTTACTCTGTAAGCGAGTCTACAAGACCTATAATCTTGGGCTCTGATACCAACTGTAACGCCCATACGTTTATAAACATATAGTTTCCTACGGACATTACTACTCATGCATGCATTTGAGGCCCTAACTGACTTTAAATAAGTAAAAGTTGATAAATAAAAAATCAATTTAATTTGGGATCCCATAGAAATACAAAACGTTTACAAGAAACATACTAAGTTCGGCCTCTAGTTTCAAAACTCTATGTTACATAAGCGGAAGACCATAATCATTTAAAAACTCTTTCAAAATCATGGATGCGAAATTCATGACTCGGTTCCCATGGCTTCTGTAGTGCATCCCTGCCACTCGCCTGGTATGCTCTCGCATTTACCTGAAAACATTTTAAAATAGAGAAAACACAACAAAGGTAAAGGGGTGAGTATTATAAAATACCCAGTAAGTAGGGGTCGGGGAATGCAAACACATGCATATGACTTTCCTTCAAACCTGACTTTTAAACATGACTATTATCCGTGACTTTTAAAATCATAAAACTTTTTTTAGTGGGACCTAAAACATTCTTTCATAAAATCATGACTTTTTCTTTTTGGCTATGCGTGGTCAATTGAGTCTACCTGAGTCTTTTCATGTTGAGTCCCTCACAGCACTCTCTATAGGTTTGAGTCCTCATGCACTCCCTATAAGATTTGAGTCCTCACTGCACTTCTATAAGTTGAGTCCTCACAGACTCCTATAAGTTTGACCCATTGGGGTCTCGATGCATGTTTTACCATGCACAAATTCTCAGGAGAACAATTGCCACAGCCTACATAACATGTTCATATTCACACAATTTGCATGAGGTCCCATATTTCAGTCACACATATATAGGCAGTCATAATGATGCACAATCACATAATCATGGCATAGCTATCATAAATTTAAAACTCCGAGTCACCCATCATAAAGCATACATTTTCCAAAGATACATTCATCACCATAGCATAATGAACAATAGCATAACCAACATCTCACTATATGTAAATATCCATAATCAGTAAAAGGAACTCATTTTTTCAAATACTTAAAAAAATTTCTATTTGGGTCCACTCGCACTTAAATTACTTGGAACCCTCTCGAATTCCAAGATTAGTTTCTTTTCTCAATCTTTTGAAATTACTTACTTAGGGTTGTTTCAAGTCCTTTGAAATATTTCTTTTCTAAGTCCAAGCCTTAAGCATAAATCCTGAACATCATTCTTTGAAATAAACCCATGATAATACTCTTTTTTTGGAGAAACCTTTGAATTTTATCTTTTGCAATAAATATTTCATAAATGCGCTAACTCCCATTTTTAAAATCATTTACAGAAAATCCCTTACTCGAGGTCCTTTAAGTCCTTTTGAAATGTTACTTTTCTATGTTCATGAGTGTAAGTTTATGGAATTCGCCTTTTTGAAATAAATCCTCAAATTTCATCTTTTAAGAATTCATATTTCAAGAAATCATATTCACTTCCCTTTTTAAGATCGTTTGTAGAAAATCTCTTACCTTAGCTCGAAACTCCTTACATTTCGTTCCTAACTCAAGGTTTCGCTTAGTCGTGCTCGATAGTCGAATCCCCTAAATCAAATTCATCAATTCTTTAATTAAATTACATAATTAGAAACTTATTTTGAATCCAATCATAGTTAGGCTAAGTTACCACAAACGGACGCTTAAAACGAACTCGGGAAACGAAACGGAGGCAATTAGCCAGATCTGGGGAGTGGCGGCGCGTGTGGCGGCGCGTGGCGACGTGTTTCGAGGCGTTGAGGTCAGATCTGAGATGCCCACTCACCGATCGAAAACTCCCTCAAAAACCAGAACCAAAATCAGACCGATGACCCACAAACTGACCTCCGACGACCTGCTGCTGCGCTCAACCTCCGACGAACCGACGGTTAGTCCACGAAACCGACCTCCGACGACCTCAGGAGCGTTCGATCGAACTCCACGGCTCCGAGCAAGGTGGTCGACGGTCGTAATCCGTGTGTAGGAGTCGGCGAACTCGATCTGGTGTGTGGGTTCTCCCCAACGACTAGATCTAACAGGAAACGACCGGTTGGCAGCACTTCACGCTAGCTTCGATGGTCGACGACTCCTCACGGTAACACACGACAGAGCGGTGAGGCTGACTGACGAAGCTCGATCCGACGTTAGGCTTGATCGGCGTCGAGCCACCCTAATCGGAAGAAAGAAGAAGAATGGCCAGTCGATCCGGACGTGTAGGGGCCTTCTGTCGTGCGGCTCACGAGAAGGGGAGAGAAGGGATGAGAAGAACCCTAGATTAAATTTCTCTAAATTACCAAAATGTCCTCCAAAACTCTCTTAATCACTAAAATGCCCTTGGGCTCATTTGGATGTTTTGAAAGACCTTTTTAATCATACAAATTTCTTAACTTGCATACTCTTTCTTCAAATCGCAAAGCCACACGGTCCAAATACATTTATTTTCCAATAAATTAATCTAAAACACAAATAAGAGTACTTGGAGTTTTGGGGCGTTACAACTGGACACGTAATATCTTACCCTAACGGGAGTGCAACTACGGGCTTTAGTTTAGTGTTACCGTAGCTAATGAATGTTGATTAAAAGGGTCAACGAGTTTGACGGGTTAATCTCGTATCATTGGAGCTGGTCACTGTAGGTCCATAAGGTCCCTCGTTTGGCTGAAACATGATTAATAAAAGGTTTACAATTTTGGCGTGAATTTGAAGTGTTAAAGTTCACTTAAGGGCATTTATGTCATTTATATGAGATATGAATGATATAATATATAGTTTAATGTGAATGAGATTCATAATAAACTATATGTTAGCCTAATTGTTGGATTAGGGCCAATTTGTAGAAATTAGATTGCGAGATATTAAATTGGATGTGGCTCAATTTAAAAATCCACAATATTACAATTGTGATTTGTAAAATGAGATATAAGATATCTTATAATACGTGGTCATGCAAATACGATTTGCATAACCTATAGTTATTGTAAATGATAAATAGGTGGAGATTTCAACTCCACCTATCACCATTATATAAACCCCTTTGCAAGAAGGGTTAAATGCTCCTATTCTCATTGTTGGAAATCACCAAAAGAAGAGTTCTCTCCTCTCTCAAATTCTCTCAAACCTTATCCTCCTCACCACAAGAAGGATCTCACCGCCGCCCTTCTTCCCAAAAAAAACAACTTTCTAACCAAGTGGAGTTGTCTGATCGTTGTTCGTGTGAGGATATTGAGATCGTTGAGATCGAGAAAAACACGAAGAGTTCGTGAGCTGAAGGAACCTTGAAAAAAGTTTTCAACAAGTAAGTGCTTGTTGTGATTTCTATATTATAATTCATGTTTAATCTATATTATGTGATAATTTTTAATAAAATTATAGTATGCTTCACCACCGCGACGATTCCATTGTCTTCACGCATCGGATTCTCATTCCCTTCAATTGGTATCAGAGCCAAACGTTGGTTCTTGTTGTGCACCTATTTTTGTTAAAAGTAGGTGAGTATTTTCTTAAATTCAGAAGATGAATGCTGGTTAGTGAAATAGATATTTTCGGTTTTCGCAGTATTTTTAAATTTGCATTTTATGTTGATTTGATAAATGTGAGGGCACATTATTTTGGGCATTTTTTATGAAAATCGAGTCTCAGATGTCCGTGTCATTCGTGGCACGAGATGTTGTGAAGAAATCAAAGCGGAAACGGGCAAGAAACGACGAAGAACAACAAGAGGAGCTTGTTGCTCTGTCGACAGCGTTGAGACGTTGTTCATTGTCGTCTAACCGCTATGTGATGCGGGGAGGCTTAGTCGCATGAAAGCATTGCAACACCACTAGTGTGGAGCATGCGGGCGTGATGCTAGATGTTGCAAATGCAACAAACGCAAACGACCACAACCACGTGTACTAATTATTTATTTTATTTAACGCTCTATTAAACTTTGTGGTTAGCCTGGATTAGCTTAACTTTCATCAAAGCTCTGGGAGAGTGAGTCCTTGATTTTATGTAGTTTATGTGAATTGTTTCTCCTTGAGATGAAATTATTTATAAAATTAGAGGAAGAGGACGTGTCAATGGCACTTTAATTATTATTGCCTAAATAAGGGTTATTTTGGACATTTGAATTTTTAACCTAATTCCTAATAGTTAAGACCCTTAATATTACAACCATAAGGAAAACCCTAGCATTTAGTCTCCTTGGTATTTAATAAAAAAGAAAACCCTAGCCCTAGAATGATAATCATCACTTTCATCTTCTCCTTCTCCTTAGTACGCAAGCCCTAGTCGAAGACCTAGCTCCGACGTACTGCTGCCGCCAGTCACGCCCATTCAGCCGAGAGCCCACATCACAAGTCACTTGCGCCGCCGCCGCCTGAGGGTTCCACCTACGCCGCAACGTGCACCGAGAGCGCGCCCACCCGCTTCCTCCGTGTGGTTCTCGCACGCAAGCCCTCGATCGAGTCCGCATGCGCCGCCACGCGCGGCGAGCCCACTCACCGGCGGCGACTTCATCACTGCGCCGCCGCACCACGAGCAGGCGAGTACTTCAACGCCAGCCGCCCATCGTCGAAGATCCAGCCGTGCCGCCGAGGGAAACGATCGACCACGAACAGCAGCCACGCGCCGATCTTTGAAGTCTCGTCCGATCGAGCACAGCAGCAGATCTTGCGCCGGATTTTCACGAAAATGGCCACGCGCGAGCTTTTCCTTCCAACATCAAGCTGTCGCCGTAACCTCTACAACGCCGACCAACACGACTCCACAAACATCGAGATTACAAATGGTGAGCGATCTTGTTAAGTTTCAATTCGTTGGAGATTTATTTGTGACTCCATCGAATATTTAAACGCTTGTTTGAGAACTTAGGCTACCGTGGTTTAACGCAAATTGTAGGGGTCAAGATTGGAGCGGAATTGAGGTCAAACGCCAAGACTGGATTAAGGAGTATTAAGTATTCGTGATTAAACTTGAGGTAAGCGTGGGCATGAAATTTTAAGAACGTAATTTAAGTACCCTTACGATCATGGATTTAGTGAATACTTGGAGAATGAACTTGAATTGTGTCAGAATCAGTTCCACTAAAGAAGAGTAATCAAGGAGCTCGGGTTAGGTTTTGGAGTAGAATTCAACTAAGGTAAGGGACCTTGTGCCGAACTTTTTAAATGGGATTAAAGAAAATGAATTTCATTATCTTATGCGAAATTAATTAGTGATTTTACTCAAAAAGGTTTGATGATTTTACGTGAGAATATTCTAAGATTTTATGTGAAAATATCTCCCTATTTTATGTGAGCATAATTCAATATTTTATGTGAGAATATCCTTGTATTTTACGTAAGAAAAATCCAGTATTTTATGTGAGGATATTACAAAGATCTTGTATGAGGATATTTCATGATTACCTATAAGATTGTTATCAACAAACTGTCTATGAGGAAATGATGATTTGCATATTATGATGATGCTTGTGGCATGTACACTATTGTTATGTTGAATGATGGGACCTCATGCATGTTATGTATGCCATGAAATGATTTGATGAAAAATGTGGAAATTGGTCTCCTGAGTGCATTGTGTGCATGGTCAAACATGCATTAGAGACCCTATGGGTCAAATTACAGGGGTCTGTGAGGGACTCAATCTATACAGGGGTCTGTGAGGGACTCAAACCATACAGGGGTCTGTGAGGGACTCAAATTATTACAGGGGTCTGTGAGGGACTCAAAATGAAATGACTCAGGATGACCAATTGGCCACTTAAAGAAAAAGGAAGTCATGAATTATAGTCATGATGATATGAGAAAGTTTTAGGTCCCGCATATGTACATTTGAACAGTTTAAAAGTCATGATTGCATGTGTTTGTGATATCCCAAACCTCTGTAGCGAGGTCACTTACTGGTATTGTTTTGCAATACTCACCCTTTCTTTTAAAAAAATGTTTTCGTGTAAGACCAAGGACGTGCAGTGGCGAGTGATTTGAGGCGCGTTATCGTAACCATGGGAATAGACATGTTTTCCGTGATAAATTCTCGCTATAAATGATGTTGTCGTTATGTTTTCTGAGTTTAAATTTACTTTCCAGATTTTAAATAGGCCATGTTTAAACCGCTTTTTTTAAGTGCTGCTTTTGAATGTTTTAATGGGATCCCTAAAGACAATTTGTTTTCATTGGAGTTTTAAAGATCGCTTTGTATCTTTTGGCCTATAAATGCATGCATGTGTAGTAATGTCCCTAAGAGTTTAGTTAAATAAAAGTAGGGGCGTTACGCTTGGTATCGAGCCCTAGGTTTAAGGGTTCTCAGAGACTTGCTTACAGAGTAAGCACGCAGTAGTTCCCATGGTTGAACAACGCGCTCCGGCCACCGCCAGTGTGCACGCTCGTATTTTATAAATTAAGCAAATGATTATGATGTAAATCTATATTGTGAATGTAAATGAATTTAAACCCTAAGGGTGATCCTATCTTATAGTTAGAAAGTAATGAAAACCGAAAGAAACTCTCTGTATTGTAGCATCGACAAAATGCCACCTAGTGGTCGTGGGAGAGGTAGAGGACGTGGTAGGGGCCTGAGATCGAGAGTTAATGTTAACACCCGTACCCAGAACTACCACCGAACAGAGGAAATTACCCCACCCGCGCGATCTCCCCGAGACTGGCCAAATCGCCAGAGAATGCACCGCAGCGCTCCAGCATGCGGATCAAGGAAACCCTAATGTCATGACTATGATGGTAGAGGCCATCATGCACTGCGTGCGAGCTACAATAGCCACTCACCGCCCAAGCAAATCGTGGGCGAACGATGCAACTCGAGTCTCGAGCATCCAAGGACTTCGTGAAGTATGATCCCGCATCTTTGATGGGTCTTCTAGTGACCCCACCGTGGTCGAATTATGGTTGTCCTCCATTGAGACCATTTTCGATCGATGAACCGCCTCAAGACCTCGAGGTGTCCTGTGGCAACCTTTATGCCGAGAGACGACGCTTATTTATGGTGTGAGTCCGCCTGTGGAACCATAGTCGCCAAATGGGAAACGATCAAAAGGAATCTGCATTTAAAGAAGCATTCTCAAGGAAATTTTACCTCGCCGCAGCTCGTTATAGGAAACAGCAGACTTTTACAAATTGAGCTGCAACAGGAGGGCGTGGAGGTATATGAGAGAGAATTCACCCGCTTGTCACGCTTTGCCCCCGAGCTAGTAGACACAGAGGCGAAGAAGACAGAGCGCTTCGCCATGGGGCCGGATGAAAATGTTCGAGGCTTCATCCGTGCACTAGCACCTCCTCGATTATGCCTCCGCAGTGAGAGTGGCGGAATCGATTTGGTGCAGCGCATCGCATGCCAGTAGTGGTTAACCTGGGCAGCCCATGGCAAATCATAAGAGGAAATGGGACCACCTTTAATTCAAGCTCGCAGCGTCCCTCAGCGTAGACACCGCATAGACCAGAAACTTTCGTGCAGTGTTCAGTCGTAAACCACCGGCCACCGTGACAGAACTAATAAGTGGAGATAAGCCACAATGCAAAGACTGTGGTAAGCATCATCGGGGTAAGTGTTTGGCCCGGCCCGAGTGTGTTTCAGTGTGGGGAAGAGGGGCACAGAGCTAATAGTCATCCGAGTCAAACAAGTGCTAGCCAACCTCAAAGTTATCAATAGTGGGGTCGCCGCTAAGCCCGTGAATGCACCAAGGAAGAGCTTATGCAAGCACGAGTAAAAGCATCCATGGCACGCACTCAAGGTGCTTACAGTGCACACTTCCATTACTTGGGCAACTTGCCTTTGTATTATTTGATTCTAGTTCTACACACTCTTTATTTTCTCATCCTTCGTAAGTCAAGTCGAGTTAGAATTAGAACAAGCTGCCATGTGATGCTTTGTCCTGCTCTCCACCCTCGGGATAAACTTGTTAGCCACTATGAAAGTCAAGGATGGTAGTGTGACCATCACGCACATCAGACTTAACAAAGAAACCTAGTAGTCCTAGACATGATTGACTTTGATGTGATATTGGGAATGGATCAGCAGCGCAGAACCATGCTTGCATTGATTGTTTCAGGAAAGAGGTAGTGTTCACTCCCCCTAGCCAACCTGGTTACAGGTTCAGAGGCACCCTAGCGGGAAGTAGGCCTATGGTACCATCGCCCTTAAGGCCGTGAAGTTATTACATCTGGGAGCTTGGGGGCGCTTTAACTTGTATACTAGATGCAAGGTGTACGAGATCTCAAAGTCATTACTTGCACTCAGCAGAATGAATTTCCGACGTTTTCTCGAGGACCTCCTCTGAGTACCTCCGGTCAGGGAGGTGGATTTTAGCATCGGATTGGAGTTAGGGACGACTCCGATATCCAAGGAACCGCATGCACTGGCACCTACAGAGTTGAAAGAATCAAACTACAGCTACAGGACTTACTAGACAAGGGATTTATACGCCCTAGCTGCTTCGCTTGGGAGCACCAAAGTGTTGTTCATGAAAAAGAAAGACGGGTCCATGCGCCTGTGTATAGATTACAGGGAGTTGAATAAGGTTACGATCAAGAATAAATACCCTCTTCCTAGAATAGACGATTTGTTCGATCACTGGCAGTGGAGCAACAAGAGTTTTCCAAGATTGATCCGAGATCAAAGCTACCATCGCTTGAGAATTAGTGAAGAGGATATTCCTAAGACAAAGATTCAGATCACGTTATGGGCATTACGAGTTCACAAAGTGATGTCGCGCTTAGTTTGACCAACGCCTCCCGCCGCTTTCATGGACTTGATGAACCGCTTATTCAAAGAATTTCTAGATACGCTCAGAATTGTATTTATTGACGATATTCGATATACTCGGATGTGATGAAGATCATGAAAGGCACCGAGAAAAGTTTTACTCACGCCGAGAGAAATACGTTATATGCAAAATTTTCCAAGTGCGAATTCTAGCTCGCATGTATCCTTCTTAGGGCATGTGGTGTCCGGTCGAGTCTCTGCTGACCCAAATGAAAGTGGAGGCCGCCACACGCTGGCCTCGTCCCGACCACCGCCACAGAGGTACGTGAGTTTTCTGGGTCCTTCAGTTTACTATAGACGCTTTCAAGCAGACTTCGCCAAGATAGCCATGCCCATGACTCACCGGACGCAAGGGTAACTCATTTGTTTGGGATGATGCTTGCGCAGGCGCGTTTTCGTGAACTCAAGTGTAGATTAGTGTCACCCCGATTCTTACAAATTCCCGAGGGAACAGGAGCTTTGTGGTTTACAAAGTGATGCTTCTAAGAAAGGTTTGGGTGTGTACTAATGCAACACGGTAAAGTAATAGCCTATGCATCCCGACAATTGAAGACGCACGAGAGGAACTATCCAACTCATGACTTGGAACTAGCAAAGAAGTGGTCTTTGCACTAAAGATCCGAGACATTACCTTTATGATGCAGAAAATCTGATTTTTACAGATCATAAAAGTTCAAGTACTTGTTCACCCGTAAAGAGTCAACATGAGGCAACGCAGATGGTTGGAATTAGTAAAGGATTACGACATAGACATTCAATACCACCCCTGTAAGGCTAATGTCGTGGCCGATGCCCTCGTGAGAAAGCCGCCATACTTCAAAGACGAGTTAATGACAGAGCAGAGTTACAGTGCAGTTTGCACGAGCCGAAATTGCAGTTAGTAGGAAAGACCACGACTCGGCTTAGCTTTGGGCTAATCTGTACAACCAACTTTGAGGCAACGCATAGTTGAGTCTCAAAGCAGTAGACCCTCGGCTAGTAGAGAAGCTTTCTGCAAAGAACTACAGTGAGTTGGCGAGTTTTCACTATCCATAGATGGAGGGTTACTATTTCGTGGTCGATTATGTGTGCCGATTTACGACAAACCGAAAATCAAATCTTGAACGGCCCATAACTCGCCATTCTCTATGCACCTCGGTAGCACCAAGATGTATCGAGATCCAAACAGCATTCTCGTGGTGTAACATGAAGCGCGACGTGGCGTAGTTTGTCGCCAAGTGTTTGACTTGTCGCAGTGAAAGCACCTAGACAGAGGCTCGCAGGACTCACTCGCAGCCTTTACATGTGCCCCAGCTGGAAATGGGAGGAGATCTCTATGGATTTCATAGTCGATCGCTTAGAACCTTACGAGGTTACTCAAGAATTTGGGTCATTGTGGGACATTAACTAAGTCAAGACATTTCATACTAGGGAAACCCACCTATTCTACTTGATAAGTGGGCGCAGCTTTTACCGGAAGAGATAGTCCGCTTACATGGGATCCCACCAAGATTATTTCGCATGTGTGACCCACGTTTCACCTCCAACTTTTGGAGGAGCCTACGTAAAGCGTTAGGTTCACAGCTTGAACTTTAGTACGCCTTTTCATCCACAGACGGATGGGCATACGAACGCTTGAATCGTGATCCTAGAGGACATGTTACGAGCTTGCACTTTAGACTTCCTGTAGTTGGGACACACATTTGCATTTGATGGAGTTTGCTTACAATAATAGCTATCATCGACCATCTGAATGGCTCCATTTGAAGCTCTCTATGGAAAACGCTGCAGAACTCCCTGCATCGGGAGGAGGTTGGTGAACGCCGCTTATTGGGTCCAGAGTTGGTACAGTCACAAATAGTGCGACATGTAAGATTAGGTGCGAATGCAGCATCGCCAAGACATGACAAAAGAGTTATGCCGATAAGAGACGGCGGACCTAGAATTCAAGTCAGGGGACCACGATTTCTTAAGGTGGCCCCAATGAAAGGGATTCTAAGGTTTGGTCAAAAGGGAAGTTGAGTCCGCGTTTCATAGGATCATTCGAGATTTTAGAGAGGGTTGGTGCGGTGGCCTCACAGATCGCACCGCCGCCTTCCTATCGCCAGCTTCATAACGTGTTTCATGTCTCCATGTTGAGAAAATACGCCTGCACTCGACTCACGCCATAGACTTTGAACCATTACAATAGCGTAAGATTTGAGTTATGGCGAGCGACTGCATGCATTATTGCAAGAGATCAAAAGACCCTCCGTAACCGTGAGATCAACGTAGTTAAAGTGTTATGGCAAAACCACCTCACGGAAGAAGCTACCTGGGAGCGAGAAGAGAAAGTGCGAGCTAAATATCCAGAACTATTCCAAGAATAGGAACTTTCGAGGACGAAAGTTCTTAAGGAGGGAAGATTGTAACGACCACAACCACAGGTACTAATTATTTATTTTATTTAACGTTCTATTAAACTTTGTGGTTAGTCGGATTAGTGAACTTTCATCAGGCTCGGGGAGAGTGAGTCCTTGATTTTATGTAGTTTAAGTGAATTGTTTCTCCTTGAGATGTAATTATTTATAAAATTAGAGGAAGAGGACGTGTCAATGGCACTTTAATTATTATTGCCTAAATAAGGGTTATTTTGGACATTTGAATTTTTAACCTAATTCCTAATAGTTAAGACCCTTAATATTACAACCATAAGGAAAACCCTAGCATTTAGTCTCCTTGGTATTTAATCAAAAAGAAAACCCTAGCCCTAGAATGATAATCATCACTTTCATCTTCTCCTTCTCCTTAGTACGCAAGCCCTAGTCGAAGACCTAGCTCGACGTGATCGCCGCCGCAATCCACGCCCATTCACCGAGAGCCCACATCGCAAGTCACTTGCGCGCCACCGAGAGGGTTCCACCTACGCCGCAGCCCGCACCGAGAGCGCACGCCCACCGCTTCCTCCGTGTGGTTCTCGCGGCGGCAAGCCCTCGATCGAAGTCTCATGCAGCCGCCACGCCACGCCGGCGAGCCCACTACACCGGCGACCCGATTTCTCTTCGTGCCGCCGCACCACGAGCAGGTGAGTACTTCAACCCCAGCCGCCCATCGTCGAAGATCCAGCCGTGCCGCCGAGGGAAACGATCGACCACGAACAAAGCACCCACGCCACGATCTTTGAAGTCTCGCTCGATCGAGCACAAAGAATGATCTTGCGCCGATTTTCACGAAAACGTAAGCCACGCGCGAGCTTTTTTTCTTCCAAACCATCGCCGCCGCCAACCCTAGAACGCCGACCAACACGACTCCACAACCATCGAGATTACAAATTCGGTGAGCGATCTTGTTAAGTTTCAATTCGTTGAGATTTATTTGTGACTCATCGAATATTTAAACGCTTGTTTGAGAACTTAGGCTATCGTGTTTAACGCAAATTGTAGGGGTAAAGATTGGAGCGGAATTGAAGGTCAAACGCCAAGACGAATTAAGGAGTATTAAGTATTCGTGATTAAACTTGAGGTAAGCAGGCATGAAATTTTAAGAACGTAATTTAAGTACCCTTTACGATCATGGATTTAGTGAATACTTGAGAATGAACTTGAATTGTGCCGTGAATCAGTTCCACTAAAGAAGAGTAATCAAGAGCTCGTTAGGTTTTGGAGTAGAATTCGAACTAAGGTAAGGGACCTTGTGCCGAACTTTTTAAATGGGATTAAAGAAAATCAATTTCATTATCTTATGCGAAATTAATTAGTGATTTTACTCAAAAAGGTTTGATGATTTTACGTGAGAATATTCAAAGATTTTATGTGAAAATATCTCCTATTTTATGTGAGCATAATTCAATATTTTATGTGAGAATATCCTTGTATTTTACGTAAGAAAATCCAAAGATTTTATGTGAGGATATTACAAAGATCTTGTATGAGGATATTTCATGATTACCTATAAGATTGTTATCAACAAACCGCTTATGAGGAAATGATGATTTGCATATTATGATGATGCTTGTGGCATGTACACTATTGTTATGTTGAATGATGGGACCTCATGCATGTTATGTATGCCATGAAATGATTTGATGAAAAATGTGGAAATTGGTCTCCCGAGTGCATTGTGTGCATGGTCAAACATGCATTAGAGACCCTATGGGTCAAATTACAGGGTCCTGTGGAGGGACTCAATCTATACAGGGTCCGTGGAGGGACTCAAACCATACAGGGTCCAGTGAGGGACTCAAATTATTACAGGGTCCGTGAGGGGGACTCAAAATGAAATGACTCAGATGACCAATTGGCCACTTAAAGAAAAAGGAAGTCATGAATTATAGTCATGATGATATGAGAAAGTTTTAGGTCCCGTGATATGTGCATTCGAACAGTTTAAAAGTCATGATTGCATGTGTTTGATATCCCAAACCTCGGTAGCGAGGTCACTTATCGGGTATTGTTTTGCAATACTCACCCTTTCTTTTAAAAAAATGTTTTCGTGTAAGACCAAGGACGTGCAGGTGAGTGACTTGAGGCGCGCTTATCGTAACCATGGGAATAGACATGTCTTCCGCATAAATTCCGCTATAAATGATGTTGTCGCTTATGTTTTCTGAGTTTAAATTTACTTTCCAGATTTTAAATAGGCCATGTTTAAACCGCTTTTTTTAAGCTGCTTTGAATGTTTTAATGGGATCCCTAAAGACAATTTGTTTTCAAAGGAGTTTTAAAGATCGCTTTGTATCTTTTGGCCTATAAATGCATGCATGTGTAGTAATGTCCCTAAGAGTTTAGTTAAATAAAAGTAGGGCGTTATACAAACGTGACTCCACGACGCTATAGCCAATACAAGCGTAGTGATCGCTGCAGTTAAGCAAGCAGCGGCGAAGAACATGGGCAATTGCTTCAATAAGGCATCGTGTGGCATTTTTATTTGTTTTATATTTTATTTATTAAAGAAATCAATTAGATATTAATGTTATATTAATGTTATATTAATGTTATTTAATTAGATACATTTTTTCTATTTAATTGTTTTTATAAAGGTGGCATACCCGATGTGATCACCGAAAAAATCAAGCAATTCGTCTTCAAAATAACATCTTCTGGTTTTAGCTTTGTCCTACACCTCTACTACGTGTGCAAGAAACGTCGTGCAACCGCTTTTTAACAACTTCTTAGATTTTGAAGTTGAAATCAGACTCGTGGGAATAATCTTCTTTTCACCCCTATAAACCACTTCACCAAACCCTCGGTTTCTTCAAAATCACTTACTTTCTATTGCAATCTATGAAAGCATTATGAGTAAATAAGAAATCTATCACTAGAATTACATCTAACACCTGAAGCTCTAGTGGAAGAAGATCTACTAGCATACCAAGACCTTCTACTAAGATTTCACAATCCCACAACACTAGTGCCTCTATGCGACTGCCTGTTAGGGTTTGTGCCTTAAGACTCGTAGTTTTATATGATGGTCTAATTAAATTTAATGTAATAAAGTGTTATTATTTAAATAAACAAGCTTAATGTTCAAGTATTCACGAGTTTGCTTATATTTAAACCCAAAATCCAATAAACTTAACATCCAAGAGTTTTCAATGAATCTTTAACTGAATGTAGTGTTCACATAAAGGATCTCGGTTCGAGATACAACCTAAAGGGTCTATATTTAGGGGATAAGGTTTGGGGACCTTACCCTGGTAAAACTATGAATGTGGCCCACTTTGTATTTGATACAAATACTTTGATCCTAACGTGTTCGTGTAGATGACATGTGAGTGGGGATATCCTATGTAATGAGATTGCATAAGACCGGACCACGAAATAGTAACCTCTAGCTGTAACTCTATTTACTAGTTATGATTCTATTTCACTAGGATGACCTAGGCAACTTAATCTCAATCCTGAGCAGGTTACGAACACCTGATCGCGAGGGATTGTCCTTTGACTAGGATTGGTGAACGTGGCCTGATTTGCCGACTCCATATGCATACCTTTTTGGCGACAAGTCCGAGTGAGCAGCTGGGAACTTAACTTAACAAGATGGAATTCAACAAAGGGCTCGACCCTCTCATTGGCCCGAGAGGGACTTTGTTTGTTGGTATGACCACAAACAAATTGTTCATTAGAGGAGCATTGGTACTTAAGGCACAAGATGTAACCTAGGGGTAAAACGATAATTTGACCCAACTGGTGCTACAAATATTCCTAAAGAATTGACTTGTTGTTATTGTTCAATATTCGTGGACACAAAAATATATCTATAGTGAGAATAGTGTAGTTGCGACACTTTTGTGGAGTGTTCTCGTAGTTAACAAATGTTGATTTGGAGGTTAATGAGATTATCCGAACAATCTTACACCTTGGTAAGTGATCCCTAATGTGGTATTCCTCAAGGAATGTGGCGTTTGTCGACACAAGCACCCTATTATCCTTAGGATCATAAAAGAAACCACCTCTATTCTCTTTTGGGTAACCTACAAAGAGGCACAACTTTGAACGGGATTCCAAGTTCTTCGGGTTTGAAACCAACACATGGATCGTAATCCCAAAATTGTGAAATGACGTAAACCGGTTTTACAACCATGCCAAAGTTCGAAAGGCGTTTCACAAACACTGTTCGACGTAACTGTGTTCAAAATATAAACTGCAATCTCCACTTCGTAACACCAAAAAGAATTAGGGAGACGAGCATGACTCATCATCGACCGAACCATGTCTAACAGGGTTCTGTTTCTCCTCTCTGATACACCATTCTCACTGGGCATACCGTGTTGAGAGTTGGGACGTAATTTCATGTTCTATCATATAGTCATGGAATTCACTGTGCATATACTCTCCACCCCGATACGATCGAAGTGTTTTTATCGTTTACCTAACAGGTTCTCAACTTCAGTCTTGAACTCCTTGAACTTTTAAAGTGTTTAAGACTTCCTATGCATTAGGTAAATGTACCCATACCTCTAATAGTCATCTATGAAAGATAACAGTATTCATAACATCCTCGTGCTTTAACATTCATCTGACCACCTGAGGTCGAACGTATAAGCTCTGCTGCCCTTGGCTCTATATCCTGCTCTACTAAAAGGACGCTTTGGTATTTTTGCCTTCAATGCATGACTCACATACCTGCAGAAAGAGTTTTCTTCCAACTCGCTTTAAAGTTCATTCTTCACTAGTCTCTCAAACCTATTGAGATTAATGCGGCATAACTGTAGATGCCAAAGATGGGCACTTTCGCTTTGGAGAAACATTTAATCTCTTAGTTCGCGTTTCAAAATTGCTTTTAAACAAGTCTGTTCAAAAAACTTTTGACAAATTAGGGTTCAAAACATATAAATTACTCTCAAGCGGCAGAACAAATCAAATTTCCATTTCGAGAAATAAACGCTTTATTGCTCTTGAAAAGAAACGGAAATATTATGTTCTAATAGGCGTGATATAGAAACTAGGTTTCTTGCAAACCCTGGAACTAGATTATCCAATAATAAGTGCTTCCCGCCAAAGAACAACTTCACTGCCTCATTGTCGCAGCTTAAGAAAACTTCTCCTGATCCAACCCTGAGTGTTATCTCATCCTCTTGCAGCCGCTACCGCCAAAAGATCTTGATCCTTGAAAAGAAGAGCAAACGTGGTTGGTTGCTCCTGAATCTAATATCCAAGCAGAGTCATTACTCTTCACTAAACAAGTTTCGTGATTTGTGTAAATCACATTTACCTGCCATCTTCTTTTATCAAGGAATTTGGGACAACTTCTTTTCAGTGTCCGTCCCTTTTGCAAAGAGAAACACTTTATGGAAACATCCTTGATTTCTTTGCCTTTAGAGAGCGCAACAGTCAACCTTAACTTCCTTCAACTTCTCCTTCTTCCCCGTAGGGCCTTAAGAGTCTACAAACTTTATCCCAGAGGTCGAACTCCTGTGAAATGGTCTTAAGGCAACACTTGCCTCAGCCTCCTGTCCCCTAGTTTGCACCAAGGACTTGAAGGTTTGTAGATTGTTGAATAGGACCGTTAAACCCGAGCAAGTGAGGACCCTCCTCAAGTGAGCACGAACTCTTGGTCATCATTTACCAAAATTGTGTCTATATTGTTTTCCACGAAATACTATCGCCGATTAACTTAACTAAGCTAAAGGAGCGTTAAAAACGCTTAAATTTTTGTTGTTGAAAAATGAAAAACTTTGTATTAGTCTCTCGCAAAAACTTTTGAAAATCGAATCGATTTTAGCAAATTTTTATCCTATGATCCCTAGTTCATTCAAAAATTTTAATGATATCCTAAAGGTTTAGAATGATCGCCACCGTAGAGGCGCACAAAGCCACTTCTCCTCTAGGACGAGACTCTCTCAATGCACTCCTAATACCATAATAACTCTTATTCTATTGGGTATCCAGTTACCATTTTTCGGTCAGAATCTATTAATTCTTAATGAATCCTGTGAGTGTCACCTTCAATCTTTAATTTCAAAGTATCCGTCCAAACAATAGCCATCGTAGGGAGGACCAAGAAGGAAAACCAACAAGGAAATCGGATCCCTTTAGGGAAATCACGGTGTTCTGACTCCCATGATTAAGGCCCTCCGTAGGGATTGTCCGGTCCAGCCAAACTAGCATGCGGATCATAGGCGTCTCACGGTGTGAATCGAAAGAAGAGACCGTGAGTCTCGCACAAATTCCGCTCCCACTCAATAAAAGTACTCTCTTAATTCACGTTGATATTGACCCATCAAATGCCACCCGTAGGGGGACGCTCCCATTTGCGCCACGAAGCCGAGCATGGATCTCACGGTGTGAACTTAACGGAGATTTGTTGATGGAAAATTGAATGTATCTCATACACTTTATTTTCTCCCACTCAACACCTTAACTTAATCGGGATTGACCTAGATAAACCGACTAAAATTTACCTAAGTCTATCAATATATCTCTTATATTGGGTTAACTCTATGTCTATAATCACATTATTAACTTAGGTCTATGTGAGTAAATTAATTAACTCTTAATTAATGACACTCATGTGAATATAACCTAAGAATCTCCGCATCGAATTCACTCTCAAAGTTCGGTTTCAGTAGGGGTGTTCCGCAAGCAAATAACTTAACTACCCCAACCTTAGACAAAACCTTCCTTAGACAGTAGTTACTTATTAGTCTCCATTCAAAGGTCATATTTGATTTACTAATTCTAATCTCATTAGAACTAGAAAACCTAAGACTAATTATTCATGTTCTAAACCATTTAAAACTAATAATTAACTTAAGTTACATGCATTTCTATGTTATAGTGTTTGATCATTCATCACATGAAAAATACTATACTATAACATACATTCATCACATGAATTAAATGCATGAGCATGCTTTTAATCTAAGAAATATAACAGTTATATTAAATAAATTAAAACAAGCAAACATTATATTATAACTCTTATAATATAATCCTATCATGCATATTATATATTATAACTCTATGATATAAATATGATGCATGAAATATTTAACCTAAGGTTGAATTTTAAATCGATATGACATACATTATGCACATAGAATAATTAAATCATACATCTCATGCATAAAATAATAAAATAGCATTATTGGACCGATTTTTAGCACCCTAGGGGCATAGAATTAAATTAATTAACATTAATATCACTATTATATTAATATTATTTAAAAAATAAAAAAATACATTTATAAAATCAATTTTACAAATAAATAAATAAAACTACAGCTGCACAACCCTAGGCTCGAACCACCACCACGCATCACGCCCCCGAAAATTGGCTCTCCACGCACCACTTCGCCTCTATTGTATCATTTACACAAAAGCAAATACAGCAACATCCGCTATCAACGCTTTCAACGCTTTATACGCTTTACGCAAAGGAGTAACGGGTAGAAACTAATTTCTATTATATATACTATTTACAAAAACGTTTAATTTTTAGTATATTTAATATATTTAATTTTAATTAATATAATTAGATTATATTAATTAAATTTTTTTCTAGTGTGCCAAAATTGGTCTAATTTTTGCTATTTTAATTATGTAATTGTTGTGTAATTATTGTCATGCATAGTGTATGCTTTTATTTTAGAAATCCCACCTTAGGTTAAGCATTTTCAGTGCATCACTTATAATATAAGGAGTTATATTATATAGTTTGCATGACTAATTAATATAAGGTTGTTATATCAATTTTTGACAACATTGTCATTCATTATTTTTCATGAGATGAATATGCTATAAATGTCTTATTATTCATGTGATGAATGATCAATCACTATAACATAGTATGCATGTCACCTAAGGTTACTTATTAGTTTCAAAATGTTTAGGACTTTGAAATAATAGACCTTAGGTTATCTAGTTATAATTGGATTAGTATTACCCTACAACTTTAACAAGGAAAAATGCTATGTTTGAATGGCCAGATAAGTGTGAACAAAGTTTTCAGGAGCGGAAAAAGAGATTAGTTACCGCACCTATTATGACACTTCCTTTAACGAGAAAAGACCATATGATTTAATGTGACGCTCGATGCATGGTTTAGGTATGTGCTCATGCAAGAAGGAAATGTAATAGCTTACATGCGCAAGTCAATTAGAAAAGCATCGCTTGTTTTAGCACTAAAGATATGGGGGACGCCATTTGTTCTGTGAGAGGTGTCACATTTACACAGATCGTAAGAGTCCGAAATATATCTTGGATCAGAGAGAATTGAATATGAGATAGAGAAGATGGTTCGAATTGATTAAAGATTATGATTATGCCATAAACTACCATCTAGGTAAGGCGAACATAGTAGCAGATGCATTAAGCAGGAAGTTGAGACTTTCTAGGGACGCCTTGTGTGGTATTCGAGTAACCTTTTCAAGTAGTTTGAGGGGTTTCTAAGGTAGTTATGACTGCAGAGAGTTCAGAGGGTCTTTTAACTTAATTCGAGTTCAGGTTTTTGCTCGTAAGAGAGATTGCGAGAAGACAACAAGAGGATCGTAATTTGCAAAAAATGTTTCGAGTTTCCAAACAGAGTCTAAAGGCATAATTTAGAATGAGAACATATGGAACCATAGTTCAGCAGAGAAGACTATGTGTCCCGAGTATTAGTGAGCTTAAAGATGCTATTTTAGAGGAAGCTCACAGTTCAACATACACTATGCATCTAGGAAGCACCAAGATGTACAAATTTTGAAGAGAACGTATTGGTAGTCTGGTGTCGGAGTGAAAATGAGAGCATATCACTATTGATTTTTTGTTTGTTAGTACAAATGGAATTTGGGTAATTATGGATAGACTCACTTGGACAATATGGTTATACCGATTAAAGCGATGTCTACGCTCGATCAGCTTGCTAAGCTATACGTCGATAAAATTGTGAATCAATACGGAGTGTCAGTGTCCATAGTTTCAGATAGAGATCCAAGATTTACTTCTAAGTTTTGTCCTTTGTTCTTATGTATACTATAGGGAAAAAGTTGAATTTTTGTATAGTATTCCATCATTAGACGGATGGTAAGTCGTGAGAGACCATCCAGCACCTTACAGGACATTAAGAGTATGTGTCCTTTAATTTAAAGGAAGTTGAGATACACACTTATCACTTATGGAATTCGCTAAAATAACAAATGTGACCTAGTATTTGTATAACACCACTTGAGGCTCTATATGGAAGATCGTGTAGAACGCTCAGTGTATGTTGGAAACGGCGGAGAGAGAAAGCTAGTTGGTCCCGAGTTGGTGCAAGTTATGACAACCAACATTAAGGTAATTAGAGAGAATCAAGGTAACTCCAGATCGTAGAGGAGTTACGCAGAGATAAGCAAACGAAAGAACTTATAATTCCGTGTCTGAGATCAAGTTTTCTTGAAGTTATCACCATGGAAAGGTGTCCTTCGCTTGGTAGGAAAGATAAGTTAAGCCCTAGGTATATTGGTCCTTATAAGATAATGGAACGAGTTGGGTCAAGCAAAAGCTACAAACTTGGGTTGCCATGTGAACTATCTCGAGTACATGATGTTTATCATGTGTCCATTTTGAGGTAGTATATTCCAGATCCAACACATGTGTTGTAATCACAACTACTTGAGTTTAAAATTGACATGATCTACTCAAAGAATGCAACAAATTCTCTCAACGAAAAGAACAAGTTTTGAGGAACAAGACGATCCCACTCGTGAAAGTTCAAGGAAACATCATGGAGTAGAGAGACAACCTTGGAGTTAGATGACCAAATGAGGGAAATGTATCCGACGATTTTCACTTAGGGACTCCTAATTTCGAGGACGAAATTTCTTCTGTATGGCGAGGTAAGTTGTAAACCCGAGATTTTTCTTAGGAATTCAAGAAAGAAAAAAATAAAAGGAAAAGAAAACAAGAAAGAAAAGGCTAATATATTATGGTTGGTTTTGTTTTTAAAAAGAAAAGAAAATAAAATAAAAGAAAGGAAAAGGAAAAATGAACTCAAGCAATTTCAGATAGCAAACAGGTAATCGCTTGCTCACATGTTCTGATGTTTTGATCATTTAATGAGCTCGATAGAAGAACTAGGAGTTGAGGTTTCATTTTCTTGAAAGCTAACTTATTTCTTAACAAATTTCGTGAAGGAAGCTCGAGTCAATTTTGTCCTTAAGTTAATGTTTTGTGAAGAGGAAGATGTAAGACATAAATTTGTTATCAAATCCAGAAGCATCTTGTGTTTTGGTTGTCATGATCTATAGAGTTTGAACCAAGCTCTAATCGGTATGGTTGGAAAGCTTTTTAATTTCCTACAACTTTGTGAAAAATCGTGAGTATACAAGTACTTGAAGATGTTTTAAATTCAAGGTTTATTTTGTTGTGCAACAGAAATCGATTCTGAAACAAATGTAGGATTGTTTTTAGGGAAGAAGCTTTCCGGGTATTTTTTAAAAAATCCGTTGGGAATCTCAATTTCATGTCTTCATATGATTATTAGAGGGTTCAAATAAATGATTTCAAATGCTCGTTAGAGCCTAAATATCTTGATGAATTTTATATGTGAGGA